>CAUYRT010079769.1:0-93564 GCA_963574885.1 Lepilemur ruficaudatus | reverse complement strand
ATTTTTTCTATATATATCTTTAGTTGGCCAATTAATTTCTTTCTATTTATAGTAGAGACGGGGTCTCACTCTTGCTCAGGCTGGTTTCGAACTCCTGACCTTGAGAGATCCGCCCGCCTCGGCCTCCCAGAGTGCTAGGATTATAGGCGTGAGCCACCGCGCCCGGCCACTGCAGCACTTTTTAAATTGAATTGGAGGGACTCGTTTACCTGCAATCCAGCTGCAATGCTAAGTTGCCAGTTTCACGTTGCAATGAACAGTGCCAGAGAATAGAAGAAAAATATTAAAGTTGATCAAGTTTTCAGTAAAACAGCTCCACTAGAAACCATAAATTCCCTGTGACAATTGGATGAAGATCATGCTTTGAATCTACAACCCTGGATCACTGTGAGCAAACGGGTGAAAAGAAAGGTGGAAGGTGATTTAGGTGAAAGGAAGAGAAAATTAAAGAAGATTAGGGAACCGGAGACCGTGTTTTGAGACGACAACCAAGAGGACCGTTCATCATCATGTGTTTCCAGGCCGAGTGTTATGTAGCAAAGTGTGGATTTAGAGGAAACTACACTGGGGCAGAGAAGAAGTTGTCCAGCAAATGACCTATTGAGCTTCTGGAAACAACTGGGAGAGAAAAAGAGGAAGAATTCTGGAACCAGAGAGACACAGCTGTGGAAATGAGAGAAAATGGGTCGGTGACCCTGGGCCCTGAGACTAGAAAATATGGGGTGTACTTTGGGTTGAGGTTGTGCAGAGCCAGCCGGGACAAGAGTTAGACAATGTGCAGTGGAGTTGTGCAGAGTTATAGAGCTCACATGGGCCATGGCGGGGCTCGGCTCCTTCCTTCACCCAGGAAAGAGGGGACCCTGCAAAAGGTAGGGGATGGCCCGGAGTGAGAC
Source organism: Lepilemur ruficaudatus (assembly GCA_963574885.1). NCBI lineage: Eukaryota > Metazoa > Chordata > Mammalia > Primates > Lepilemuridae > Lepilemur > Lepilemur ruficaudatus. Next base: position 92,671 of record CAUYRT010079769.1, on the reverse strand, counting down.
GTCAGGGACGTGAGACCGGGGGATTTGTTCAGCCAGGCACTGGTTATTATCTGCCCTAGTCTTCTGGAGTTAAGGCTCAGCCTGTCCATCCCTGGGGGCAGATTATACCTTGGATAGAAGCATAACTGGGCTCCGGAGAAAAAAGGGCAAGTGGAGAGCAAACCTTTGCTACTCCATTTCCCAGACCATTCCAGAAGAATTTGAGAGTTTGGTGTCCTTCTAGGGTGTGCTCCATGGATTGTTTCTTTTTGCCCGTATTGGTGGTTTTTAGGTATCCTGGAGTTTGCTTATGTCTGACATGGAGCTTTGTTGTTGTTGCTGGAGGGAAAATGGTCTGGACTTGGGAAAGCTGCAGAAGCCCATGGCAATGCTTTCATTATCTTTCTGGCACTGGTTTCTATCCATATCCCCCAGCATGGCACTCAGTTTTCCCATCTGTAAAATGGGATAGTAACTCTGCTCTGACAGAGATACCATGGGAATAAATCCATTCACCAGTCCTCTCCTTTTGAAGTCAACAAGGCTGTGTTATCATTACCATAAACACTCTCACACTTTCCCTTTGAAGACACAGGAACCACCCGGAGGCTTCTCAAATACATTTAATTGGGTCCATTTTTCTCCCAGCAGAATTACACAAGGGATAGCTAAGGTGTTTGAGGGGGAAGAGGCAACCATGTGGGTGGAGGAGGAGTAAACTGGTAAAGGCAGAACTTCACATCCTAATAGTCATCATAAGCCCAATAAAAATGATGTTACTCACTGCCAGGAGCACCACCTGACTTCTTTTCCTTTTCTTTTTTTTTAACATTAAGGCCCTCCCTAAGCATGCTGTAAATATCCATGAAAAATCTGGGCAGCCTCTGGGGCTGGGGGCTGATTTGGTAGGCACAATTTACAGGTGGGGAGAGGAGACCAGAAGAACCATTGTCAGTCGTCAAACGCAGAGCCAGGAGTTGGAGAATTTGCCTCAGAAGGTGGGTTCGTAGCCCCTGTTGCCTACTTTGGTGGCAAAACAGCGGCTCCAAGGTGAATTCCAACTTTCAGATGCGTGCCTTTATTACTCAAGATCCCACCTCAGCATAAAACCTGTGGGTGGCTTTTTCCTCTTTCTTTTTTTTTTTTTCTTTTCGCTCTTTTCTGAGCTGATTCTATTAATTTCCCCCAATGGCACGTGTGGCCCTGCGCTGACGCCGCCATTGATGATCTCCTTATTCATTTCGTAGCAGAGAGACCATTTGGGTGAATATATGTTCCCCATTTTCTTTGCATTATAAATTCAGTGTTGTGGGAAAAGGAGCAAAATGTAATGGCAAGGCCTCCACGGAGAAATGTCCCCATTTGAGAAGAGGAGTTTTATAGGGGGGAACAATTGACAGCCTCTCAGTACAGTGGGCACATTTTTCTGTACAACTACATCACCACTAATGATAAACGAGGAACGTTTGATAGCCGGCTCCGTTGTCTGACAGCTACAGTTTTGGCCAGAGGGCCGTGGCAGGCTTTAGACTTCTGTTCAAAATGAGTTAAACATATTAGGCATTATGAAGGCACAGAAGCCTCGAGAATGAGTGCTGAAATGAGTGATCCGGGTAGGCTCCTGGGTACACAACTTGCAAAGCAGATGTCATTCTAATAATGTGTGATATAGAACATGCCTGGCCTAAACCCTGCTGGATGAAATATGAAGCCCCGTTGGTGATATTTAATACCATTTTATGAGGTGCCATCTTATAAAGACAATGCCCGCCGTATGTGGAATGCTTAAGGTATTTTGCCAAAGGCACAGGGAGGTATCTGGAGTAAGTAGAATTTTTATTATTTTATAAGCCTTTACTTTGTAATATTTCTGTTTCCACATTATTGTGGGGGCTTGCTGCCCTAACCCTTTGTCGAGCGAACTTGATGAGCGGCTTGCTGGTAGGTTGACGGATAGCCCTTGCTGTTTCTGGAAGAAAAGGCTAGCTCCTACCTAAATGCATTCTTCAGGAAGCCCTCAAAGAGGAAATACAGCTTTGCTACAAGCATTCTTCGAGCAGGGACTTTGAGGCTGGCATACAAAAATATTGCTATTTTTCAAGTGGACCATTTTGAGGGTAAAAGAGGATCTGTATGGACTGCAGCTACCTGAACATGCTTTCTCTTTCCTCTACAGTCTCTGATGCTAGGAACCCTCCAAAGCTTCCAATTTTGGGTCCCTTTCAGGACATCCCAAGACAGACAAGGACTGTAAATGTTAGCTGCAGCATCGGTGTAAGGCTTGCTGCCCCTGAAGTCCTAGAAAACCTGTGTGTGAACAGAAATGTTCCCGGCTGGCTGTGATTCCCAGGAGAGGCGTGGGTGGTGCAGAGGGTAAGGGCGTTGCTAGGAATACAAGTACCCAATTTGAAGCATAACACATTTACATTTGTTTTCTAAGTGCCTTCAAACTTACTCCCTCCCATTCGTAAGGCATTCCAGAAGCTGAGAGCCCCATAACCTGACCAGGTTCAGATGCTTGGCAAAAGCACTCCACATTGCATTTCTGAAGCAGTGTCTGTTCTCGTCCCGATGTTCTGGGCAATGACATTTCTTTGAGGATCTGTTAGAGGAAGGGTCTTGTATTGATTATGGATGTAGTGGGTGAAGAAGAGAATTGTTTTCTTTCTTTTAATGAAAGAAAATGTCTTCATTTTTTGAGAGCTTGGACCATCTGGGGAAATAGAAGATGTACGTATGAAACAATTTCCCAGTACTTGTGCAAAGTAACATAACCAAGGACAATTAATTCAGAATTCAGGACAAGCTCTTTGGATAGACCCCTGCCTAACAATTTTTGCCATTAACAGTGCGCTCTATTACCTCTAAAACATGCGAGTGATGCCCACAGCCTGTTGGATGCGTGTGGCTAGGAGGGCTCGTCCTTAGTACATCATTGCCTCTCTGCCGCCACCAGTGGAGCTATTTGCTAACGCATAGTCTGGCGTTTGTTTTTCGATGGGTTTATACCGATTGTTCTTGTTCTTGTTATTGTGTCATTGAATTAAATATTTAGTAGTTGATGAAATATGACTGAAAAAAGAAGGGAATCGTCCCTCTGTTGTTGAAATGCACACTTTGAAACTACACAATAAAAGCAATAGAGTAAAAAAATGTACTGTTGACTTAGGCATGCATGAGACATCTGCAAAGGATTGGGGGAAATCATTAACTTTGAAAGCACTTTACATTCAGATTGCTTTGCAAGTGCCTTAGTTCTCACCCCACTTTAAGGAAACTGAGATTAGAAATTGTAGCAGATGGAAACTATGGGTGTGGTTTATGCAAGAAAGACAACTTGAACTCCAAACAGCTGATTCAAATATAAAGCTTAGGTTTAGATCAGAAGATTGGCCAATAATCTGTTTTTAAAATTTTTTAAGCTAAACTAAAATGTTTAGCATCTATATAGATGAATTCTGGAGTTCCATGCTTTAACAGACTTTTTCCATTGATCAGCTTGCTATAGGTCCTGTTTGCAGAGGGTCTGAATCTATTCCAGTTCAAACTGTTGATGGCATGCCAAGCGGAATGGTTATTTTCTTAGATGTGCTCCATTTTCACTCCTATTTTTCAAGAAATGAAGGAAATTGTAAAAAGTTTGGTATTTGAAATAGGACAACATGATGGAATAGCGAAAAGAGCACGAGTTTTGGAACTTGATGACCCAGTTCTCCTACTTAGTACAAATAACCTTAAGCAGGTACATCACTTAACCTTTCCAAAGCTATTTCTGCATTTGTAAAATGAGGATAATGATATTCTTCCCTATCTACCTTGCATCATTGCTCTGACCAGCACATGATGTAATGTGCAACCTTTAACATCATCTGTGGGCATGAGTTACCCCTGCTGCTGCCACTGCTACTGTTACTACTGCCATGACGGCTACTAATATGACAGCAATACTATACACATAGCTGTCGCTGCTTGGGTGCTAAGGTGACTAGGGACAGTAGGCACTGGTTCTCTTTTGAGTCCACATGGTCTTTTCTGGAAAGATGGCTTTGCTTGTGAGGCAGGGAGAGTGCTGGGCAACGAGACCATTTTCTAGTCTTCTCCTGGGAGAAGGCCTCTCATTTCTTACATTGTGAAATGAGGGGCATTATGCTACCCAGTGGTTTTCAAGCTGCTTTGCTTCAGACCCTAGGTATCTACTTTCATCTCATGAGTTCTAATTATTAGATGATTTCATGCAGTGGTTCCATGTACATTTTGTTTAAGAAATGAAAAATGTTCCAATATCATAAAGGTTTATACATCACTGGATTAGAGGCTTCGTAACGTCCCTGTAAGCTACAAAATCCTTCCACTTTTGTTATTCCACGAATTATTCTGACCCCCACTCCCTGACTCAAACAATTGCGGTTGCCTAATTCCCAACTGGGTCCCCAGAACCAAAGAGAGCAAACTGTTCAAGCAATTAATTGTTTCACATGTGTGTAAGTGCCAGCTTCCAGTATGTGGCCTGGCCCTTCCTTTTGCGGACAATGGCGGGCTCAAGGTCCATGTGACAATATTTTGTGTGCCAGACCTCAGGTCTATTCTTTAGAATGGGACCTGAGACTCCCCACACTTCTTAAGAGAAGTAACAGAGACCGACAGATTGGTGATCATCCATCATTTTTAGCTAAGGTATTTTAAAGGCCTGTTTCCCTTTCTGAGAATATAGGTATTAAGAGTGAAGAACATGTGATAGCTACAAATACCCTGTTTAAGTCTCTGTATAAAATCCCACTTGATTGTTCTTTTGGTGTAAATATCTTGATAAATCAATTAGGGAAAATTTACGTTCCAAAAAATGGGGAGAGAAGTTGTGGCTGGATGCTACCATAGGGCCAGTGTCTGCCTCAGCAAAGATATTAAAAGGAATTGGATAATTTCCCCCTCACCTGCCTATGCTGGAAAGGTCTCAGGTTGTTCCTTCAAGGCCTGGACTCAAAGCTTCACTTCCAGATAAGCAGCTTTAGGTTCAAAACTGCACTGTGCATTGAAGATCTCCTCACAGAATGGGTGACAACTTAATATTGCTTGGCTAAGGCAATTAGAGGAACCTGGAACACTTTGACTGGACTCTTACATTTATAGTTTTTATCTCACTGTGTTGAAAAGAATCAAAGAGCTATCTAAGCCAGAGAGAAGCATCCCTGATTTCCACAGGCTTCTCAGGCAACGTTTGGGAATCCTGACCCCAATAAGCCCAAGCTCCTTATTCGTGTTCCACAAATTTTCACAAAGGATATAGCAGTCTTTCCAGTCTGATTCCCATTTTTAGCAAAGAAGGAAGTGCTGCTCTGTTTGCAGCTGGGTAGATTCATCTGCACCTATCATAAAGGTCCCATTGAACGTTTGAGGTGATGGATATCCCAATTACCACGATTTGAGCATTACACATTATATACATGTATCAAAATATTATAGGTACCTCAAAATATGTATAACTGTGATGTATCAATAAAAAAATTAAAAAGGTCCCATTTTCCCACAGTAGAGTAAAACTTTTGCTAGCAGGATAGCTGAAAGAATGATTGTCGGGGAGTTATGACAGGTACTATACATGGTTACTTGTTCCCTACTCTTCAGAATTCAATAATTATTTTTTTGGAGCAATTAGCTTATGGAGCATAATTTTAGTAGATACATGCTATTGTTAATATTTGGGAATTACAGATGTCTATCCAGAAACACATAAATAAGGAAAAAAAGAATTCCTGAGAGTTAAGCAGCGAAGTCAACATCTACTGGGTCATAGCACAGATGAGCAAAATCTTCTTACAGTAATGGACTGACTTTCATGTTCAAAATACCTGGCTGTGAGCCAAGTCACTATAGTGGCCAATTTACACAAATAATATGTTTACCAGAGGAAGGACTAATCAGATATAAACGCAGAAAAAGAATAGAATCGTGGCAGTAACCCTGGCACATCAAGTACCATCCAGGACAGAGGGAACCTCTGCCTGGTAGTGCCGCGCAGCATAGGGATGTCTGGTGGTGTCATGGCACCAGCAATCTCCCGCTTCTGGTACCGGGTCACCTTCCCCTGGGGCTCTAGCCTTGAGGAGAAAGCTACCTGGGCAGCCAGAGTCAAGGGTTGTGGTCTGAATAAAAATGATGTTTCTCATTATAAGTAAATAAATGAACCCTCAGGTTTTACATATGAGTCTCCCGAGCTTGGCTTTCCTGGGTCTACCAGTGAGAGGTGAGTTCTTCTTGGGTGTTCCAGAGGCTATCAGACCCTTGTGAAGTAGGGGACCGGTTTCATGTAACCTCGTGTTCATCAGAATAAATGCTCCCAGGAAATGAATGTCACCCTGTGAGACCTCGTGAGAGACAGCTTTCTGGGCCCTCCCCAGGTGGGCACATGGATCTATATATGCGCTATGGCACCGTTTCCTCTAGCCAGAATTCTCCATCTGTCACAGGCAAAGTGGGTGTACATACGGGTAGGACAGTCGCCTCTGCCTCTCTCTTTTCCTCCATTTTACCACAGCAGGTGAAAGAACTCTTGAGTCTTCAAATGGACAGTTTAACATCTTCAGCTTTGTTATTTTTCATACTTATGCCTTGGACACTGAGTCTAGGCTTGAGTTTAGCCTTTTTCCCTTCGTTTCTTTAAGAGTTTTATTGAGGTTTAATTGGCATACAATAACAGCACATGTATGAGATTTGGTAAGTTTTGACATGTTTGTATACCCATGAAACCATTACCATAATCAAGATAATAAATGTATCTATTACCCCCAAAAGTTTCCTTTTGCCTCTTCATAGTTCCTACCTACCCTGCTCCTGAGTGGCCATTCACTGGCTTTTTGTCCGTATTGTGTTTTAAACCAAGCTCTTTTCTTATATTTTTGCAGTAGTAACTTAGTACCATGTTTTTTTTGCCTCCCTCAAACTCCCCCAATCCAGTTGCCTAAATTGACTTTTCTAGGCTTATTGGAGACTGGTGTCTGCGTTTCACTTCTTGCTGCAAGAATCTTTGTTAATAATGACTTCCTTGTTGGATCGTGTTTTATTGTTTGCTGCTGGAATCATTGCATTTCACGTATCTGCTGGGCTGTCCCCCTGTGTACCCTGCTGCACCCCTGACACCAACCTACCACCAGCTAGTTTCCACCTTTTGTTGGTTGCCAGGCTCTGCGTGGTAAATAACTTTGTGCGGCCGCTCCACTGTACGCCCTTGATGATGTTTGATGTCTCCCTGGCTGCATTTTCCCCCTTACCTGAACAGTTGCCTGAAGCCACTGGCTTAACCAGTTGTGAGCTTTTGGTCCTCTTGGAATAAATCCATCCCATCACCAGTTGACCCCAGCACTACCAGGAAAGCATGCAACACTGAAGCTAAACCGAGGTTATTTTAGATAATTTCTCAATTCCAAAAGCTCCCTAGAATCACAGGGTATCTCAGTGGCACCATTATGAATGCCACTGGCCTGTAGGTAGGTTGAATTGACTTACTGGGTAATAGAGAACTCTGGGTTTTAGAAAAAAGAATAAATTGCGATAGTGACTAAATCCCGGCTAATGAGAAGAGTCAAGGGAAGGAGGTTATTGCAGTAGCTATGGGCCTATTTTCAGGAGCGTTACTGCGGCCTGCTTTCTATTTAGTCTTTGAATACTGAGATTTTTCTTTAGCTGGAGAAGCCCAAAGGGCACAAGGTAATTACAGCTTCTCCACTCCTGCCTTAACCAGCATCAGAGTGAGAAATTAAACAAAAAGAAATTTAATTCAGTTCTCCCAACAGTTATTGAGTTACCACCGAGGGCAGACTCTGAGGTACTTGGTGGGGAGACTTAACTGACTGAGGCCTTTTATGCTCTCAAGTTGCTTACAGCCTTACAGTCTCGCGGACGGGAAGGCGAAGTTCCTGCTCTCATAGCGGAACTCACCTTGCTGACTCTTCCTTGTTAGAATAGTTTATTTTATGCTTCTTTTGAGTGCTCCCAGAGTCTGGGTCCATATACTTAGGGGGCTTTTCATGCCTTACCTAACCTCCCAGATTCAACCGTAGGCCTCACTCTGATAAAATATCTGCTTGATTTTTCTAGCCCTAGCAACTCCGCTGGAACCTTGATGCTTGACTTACTGGTGACTGCAGGCCCGTTCTAGGTGAATTATTTAGGCAGCTTATTGCACTCTGGGATGATGGTGGGAAATACTCTGTGGTGGAGAACTGGAAATAACTGTGGTCTACCTGCATGTTTCACCCTCTGCATTTGCATGTCCAAATTGCTCTTGGTACTCACATCAAGGGAGAGGGCTGTTTTTGTCCTGCACACCTTCTGGAAGAAGTCAAGGGATTTTTGATCTTTGATAACTTTTTTTTTTTTTTGTCCTTAAAGAAATGGAATTTTGGAGGCAGGGTAAAAGCCAATAGAACAACTCAGGAACCTCTACCTAGGGCATCTCCTTTACATTTGAGGAAAAATTGCAATAACTATAAAGAAATATCCCTATTCATTTAAATATCCTTGTACCCATGGTTTGTAGCTAGTTTTTTAGTGACTTTAGTCATTCATTTGTTTACTAATACATTCATTTATACTTCTGGCCAATGCTATACCCAGATACTTTGAGCTATCTCAGAATTCTTAGTGTACTCCCAAAACAAAATTAATTTGATATATTTTATAAACACAAACCATATAGCTATGTAAGAAAAATCTATGTCTTGAGACTTCAAAAATGATGGAGAATGTCCATTGTAGAGTATAGGAACGATATCTGATCTCTATCTACCTGAGGCATCCAAGGCATGCAGGCCTTTCAAGACCAGTTAGCTCTGCACAGAGTGAATCTCTGTAATCCAGGAAATTGTAAAACTACTATCTTTAGCCAGACTCCTTTTTTGCCTTTCTGTGATGGAGTTGATGTTATGTGTATATTTTATGTGCATGATTTTCGGGAAGCGAGTAGAAAATACAAAGGAAAAAAATTATTAATAGTCCAACTCCTCCCCACAGCTGGTAATGGTGAGTCTGTGCACGGTCATTAAATACAAGCAAATGAAATTTGATCTCTTTCATCTTTCATGCAATTAAATTACTTCTTTTCCTTTAGTTTCTTCCTTTGAATGGAATTTTAGAGAGATTCGATGACAGGGATACTAACTGGCACCCAATTTCTCTAAACAGTATATTAATTTGTCCTTAGAATATGAAATAAATATAAAAATGATATAATCATCTGCATACATTCATTTAGGTATAAATCATTAGATTGTTTTATTTATTTATTCATTAATTCAATATCTGTTTATTGAGCAGATGTTTATGATAGACAGTGTAATGATTAGTGACATAAACATAGATGTGGCAAAGTCTCTTGTTCCATAGACTGGGTTCAGTATTTATTGACAAAATTATTGTTTCCCAAAGTGTACTCTGTGGAACACTAGCCTGGAGGTGCTCTGGAAAAATAATAATAAAAAAGAGATTCCTAGTTAAAGTGTTTGGAAAATGGTAGCTATTACCCTTGTTGCTTGAGGATTTATAAAGCAACAGTCATATATTTAAGGCTCTGAAAAATCTTACTGAATTTTGCTTAATCCAGCATTTCCAAAGCTTCTTTAATCAGAGTACCCTTTTTCAAAGTAAACTTAATAACCCACATGGAACACGTATTAGGGAACACTGGACTAAAGGAAAACGAAAGTCAATGTCTGGAAGACCTCTAATGGTTTAGATAAGCCATGGAAACCTTCGCTTCCTCCCCTGACTGCATGGCTGAGGCCTGGTCCCTCAGAGGCCTCATTATTGTGACTTTTATGCTTAGTGTAGAAGAAAAATTTTGGCTCAGTAAGGTTGGTAATATTGGAGTATATATATGTATACATGCACACATATATAATATATATGTAATATATATCTATATATACTTGCATGTATGTACATAGTCTGTAAAGTGACACACCAATAGTCAAAAGACTGCATCTTAAAAATTGCCTATTCTTTCCCCTAAGTGTAGTTCTTATGGAATCACAAAGGCTTCAAGTAAATTCTGGGTGCATTTCCATCCCAAGTCACTTGGACAATTTTTATATTGTTAACCACATGAGTAGAATTTAATGGGAATGGCTCAAATAAAATTTGCCCTCACGCTACCTTTGATTGTCAGTTTCCATTTCCTGAATAACACTGATGGGGGGTCTACTCAGTATTCTTTTCAAATCTTTGAAGAATCCTTCTATATTTAAGAAATAAACATTGAGGTTAATTGAAGAAAAATGAGAGAAAATGGGGTTTTATGTTGCCCTGATGAATCTGTGGCTAGGCAATAATTGCAAAACAATACATAGGTGAAAAATAGAAGCTGACAACTCAAAGTAGCAAATGTTGATGGTATGGGATTATATTACTGCACAGGACAATTCAGCTTCCTGTCTATTTCATGCTTCCTGGGGAAAAGCCTGGAAACCAGGTGCATATTTCTGTATCTATTATTTTAGTTATACAGGTGGCTCATTGAACAGGACTTTTATTTTTGGCTCCCAAAGTTGGCTTCATTTTCTTAGCAGTGTGACTTAAGTTTCTTTCATGTATAGTCCTCGTTTCAGGCTCCATGAGATTTTTCCTTTTTTCCCCCTTCCTTCTGGATATTGTTGCCACTGTCAAATGGGAAATACATAGAAATAGGAGATTAAAAATGTAAATTTTATAAACAGAAATCAAAGGTCCTAAATCCTTAGCAAAGAAAAGCCAACATAAGTAAGAACATTAAAAAACATACATAAATAGTGCTTCCAGGCTGAATATGTTAAATAATTCAACAGTTAAGTCATAAGCGTTCTTAAACTTAAGTATAAAAATGCCCTTGACAATATTTCACAGCCGTGCATTTCTTTAAAATATTTAGCATTCTCATTAAAGAGAATGACTTTAGTTTATATATTAGTTACACTCCTGCTTGTTAATATGAAGGAATTTAGGAGGAAAAAGCATTCTTATGTATATAAGCAAAAGGCAATTTACATACAAAGTTGGACAACTATTCACTTTTTATTTATTTCTGGATCATCAGCATCTACATATAGCTATACAGCATTTAAACAAATTTGTTCCTTAATGTGCAATATTAATATTCTGTGCCCCAAAGTGCCATTTGCTAATGCCGTTGTGAAGACAGGTTCCTTCAAAGCTACACGGAAGTCCCTGCTTTAGAAAGACTTAATGAACCTTACATTTTTTGGAATACTGCACAGTGTAATGCCTATTACATATTCATTGCCAGAATGGAAGATTTCCTTTAACTCTGCGATTCCTGGTCTAGTTCTCTGTAAAACATTGTCAAAAGTCACCAGAGACTTTCGTGGAAAATTGTGACTCTTGATAGCAGAATGTAATGGGGAGGTTTAGAGTGGGGAAGCCAGGAGTCTATCGCCCCGCGGGGAGACGTTCTGACAGACAAATGGATGGATAATACAATTTTTGACATAATGGGATGAAAAAGTTTATGCCAGAAAGAACTGAATTAAAGTTATTACTTTAAAAGAAAGTCTGAAGTTTGAAATCATCAGAATTTCCAATGTGTGCTCCATTTTACTGCTTATATGCAGAAGAGATTTTAAAACAGAGATGCTGTCGAGTGATTTATAGAGTTACTGACAAGGCCGCCATAAAATTTTAGTTACCTCTTTGGAAATAGCCACAATAATAAACACAGTGCTCCTTTCTTTATCTCTCATATTTTTAATAAAGAAAATCTAGCATTGTTCTCTTATATTTCTACTTTCTCATTACAAAAAGCAGAGGGATAATTTTCAGGGGTGTGGGATACAGTTCTGGGGGGTGAAAGGTATCATGAGGCAGACTTTTACCTTTGGTGAAAAGTGCTCGTGATGTCATAACAAGCTTGGAGAGCAGCAGTAACAGCTGGGCGGCAGGTCTCCCTGGAGGTGGTGAGGACTGATTTGGAAGAGTCACCATCCGTCTCCTGGGGCTGGCACGACCCTCCGCCCCAACATGCACCCCACTTTATCCACTCAACCTGGATGTTTGGCAGCATAGTGCTGCCTTCATTCTCCTGACTTTTTCCATTTTATTTCAGATCACATGTCATCATAGTTGGTTTCCGTAACACCCTACCTCATTCACATTTAAATTTGTCGATTCTAGTATTTCACCAAGCACAGTACTTTGTGCCTACCAGTTACTTCTCTTGTTCGTTTGCATGAATTATATTCATTAGTGTCTGTCCCCCTTTCTGCATGATCCCTGGGGGGTCACTGCATGTCTTTTCATCTTCTGTTTAGGTGCTAACCTGGCTGGGACTAAGGTGAGGTGAGTGAGGTGCCCAGGGTGCAGACTTCAAGGAGACATGTCTAAGTTTTGTGTGAGTGTCTCTTTAACTGCTCACTCTAGGGGCCTTGCTACCTCCCCCTACTCTTGGCCTTGGCATTAGCACATTGCCTGGCACACAACAAGAGTTCGGTGTGTATACTTGGCAAATGTCAAAATACCCTAATAAATGAGTAAAATGTAAATCATATTGTCTATTGTTGGAATAGATGCCTTAATAAAATTGTTTTCTTATCCTTAACATTTTTTAAGATAGATAAATTATCACTTGTATCTTATCTATCAGAAATGGGTTTCATTTAATTACATAGGAAAAGGGAACCCCTGGACCTAGTGAGGAAGTGCACCTCCAAAAGTGCTAAGCATGTGCCACTCCAAGGATTCAACTGGTAAAATTTTCATAATCCAAAGCTTATTTCTAAGTGATGCTAAATAATGGTTTAAAAAAATCATGTAATTCACTAAAATGAAATATTTGTAATTATAAACATAAAAAGAAAACAGGAAAGGAAAGAAAAGAAAAGGAAAGAAAATAAAAGAAAAAAAAGAAGAGGAAAAGGGAAAAGCACTCTGTTACTTCATCACTTTCCATTCATTTAATTCACTAATTGGCTTATGTGTATGAAGAGATAATCCCAAGGCATGTATATTAGCAAGGAATGTTCTGACAGTTCAGTGACTCGAAAGCACTGGTGTAGACTCCCAATGCCTACCATTAATGGGAAGGAAGAAAAATATAGATCCTGGGAAACTAGTGCTTGTTAAAATACAGTCATGTGCCTCATAAAGATGTTTCAGTCAGTGACAGACCTCATATACAGTACGTGGTAAGAGCAACAGGCTACACCATATAGCTCAGGTCTGTAGTAGGCTGTTCCATCTAGGAGCTCCGTGATGTTCACACAATGATGAAATTGCCTGACAGCCCGTTTCTTAGAGGTATCCTTGTTGTTAAGAGATGCATGATTGTGATATGGAACATTCATATTATATTCATAGATCAAAGCATCACATTGTATGCTCTAAATATATATGTGTCAATTATACTTTAATAAAGCTGGGGAAAATAAAATGAAATAATATATAACAGAAAATGGTAGTGTGATATTTGATTTTTTCTTTTTTTTTTTACATTATTCTGCTCAAAACAAAAACAAGCTCATATGCTTTGGAGAACTAAACTCCAGTTTTTCAACTTTAGGATTACCTGCCAACTTTTTTTCTTGGGTCTCAGAGGGATGTCAGTTTTTATTATGACAGTGATATTTAAGAAAAAATATATTTTTATATTGGAATCAGAAATACCTGCTTGGAAATAAGATGGTAATGATATATATCTGTTAAATTCCTATAGTGTGTTATAAAATGCATTCTCTAATGTTATCTCATTTGATTCCCATAGGAATCTTATGGCATGCAGGTATTAAAACTCCCAGTATATCAAAAAGGAAAGGTTCAGAGAAGCCCAGCAATTTAATTGAGGTCAGCTGGTAAGTAAGTGCATGTGCACAGCCACTCAGTCCTCAAATCAGATGGAAAGAACATTTTTTTCCATGCTATCATTTAAATGTATCAAAAATCACATCACACAATTGAAACCATCATTGGGTTATTCTATAAAGCATGCCAAGAGCTACAGGCCTGGCTTATGATATTTTAATGTCATGTGTTTGCATTAACACATCATATCCATTAAAAATACTTTTGGGGGTTATTTGATGCTTGCTGGGTGCCTTCCTGGTTTTAAAAGGACACAGCTAGTATGAATAGATTCCATATCAATATTTGAGATGCCTGAATAACAGACAACCGAACCTGAGCTTTTTTCATATGGAAAATAACACCATGCTCTCCTAATTATGACAAGTACAAAAGTCACTGTTTTTATTCAATGCCCTGGAGCCTCACAAAGGAATAGACTGGACAAGCCAGCAGCCACCAGTGAGCATCTTCTAGGGCTCCAGAACAGGTTGGCACATTGCTCAGCGGTGCGTCAGGTAGATTTGGATGGTGTTTATTGGGAAATAATCCAATAATGACCTGCCAAAGCCCTTACACAAAAGCACTTGTGCCCAGTGTCAATCATTCACCCTCTGACAGTTCAATGAACATCCTCTCTGGGATGGCTTTTAGCCATGCCAACACCCCAAATGCAGCAAACAAAGCCACAAGACTTGGGAGAGAGGCACGACCATGCTACTGTGAAGCATCAATAGGAAGTAACACCATGGGCAGGAGGTTGCCAAGTGTTGCTTAGCAATACAATATAAGCAGGCCCAGGGCTCTCGTGACTGCTCACAAAGCAGCTGATGTCTACCACCCACACCGAAATCATTTGGAGACCTAGGAACCTGCCACAACAGAGAATGGGATGCCAGAGAGTCAAGGGGGAACTCTTGGATTCCAGGAGGGAAAAAAATTAGATGGTCCATGGCACCCCAGTAATCTCCTCCCTCTCTCTCTCTTTCTCTCTCTCTCTCTCTCTCTCTCTCTCTCTCTCTCTCTCTCTCTCTCTCTCTCTCTCTCTCAGCTACTTACATATTCAAGTGTGTGTGAGTAGAAAAACATACAATATAGAAATACAAGTTGCATCTATCCAATGCCAAGCATCTATATGGTTAAGTGTTTTTAGATTTCACATGCTGTGATTAGAAAAAACTACGTACATTTTGATTGGCTTTTCAGGTAGTCATATACTGCCAATGAGAAGCATGATAATTTGCAAAAGTCATACCATTTATTTGAAGATGGGTTTCAATATATGGCCATTATGTTGGCCACATGCAGAGCTATATAGGAATTGGTTCCTTGGCATCTCTTTATCCTGATGATCCTGAGAAGTTTAAATTTTATTCAAAAGAGGAATTTGGAATGCTTTGGAGGTAGTAAAGCATTACTTTGCTTAAGAATAGCACTACTTCAAATGCCAGGCAACATCTGCATGTTGGTTTTCAGGACTCCTTAAAAGACCATGGTCCATCCTTTTACCAGAGGTGGCTTACGAGAGTTGCACGCCAAGAGACTGAGGACAGGGAGATGATAGTGACCCGACTCCACAGTAAGAGAGAAAATGAATCTGAATATGATCCCAGAGAACCAAATTTGGAATTTAGCACAAAGGTAAAGGTGGCTGTGCCCTGTGCCAAATGTCACCGGAGACCTGTTTTATCCTCCTAGCTGTTTGGAAACACAACTCTCCTGCCATGGTTATTTCTATATTCACAAGTCTTTTTCATTCTTGGTAGGTTTTTTTTAGTTTCAGCATATTATGGGGGTACAAATGTTTAGGTTACGTGTGTCGCCTTGCCCTCCCTTCTCCCTCACCCCCTCGGAGTCAGAGCTTCAAGCTGATGTTAGAGGATGAGGTTCAGTTGTGAGGAGTGCCTACAATTAAACTGATTTTGTAAACTCAGTTGACTCAGTAGGGAAACTGAATCTTCTTCCTCAATCCTTGGAAAAGGCTGGGCTACTTGCTCCTTGGGCATGGGGAATGTGACTCTTTGCTCTCTGGGTGCTCTACAGCACAGGATGGGGTCAGAGTTGAACCCGAAAAGGAGTGGAGTGCAGATGCCAGTTGGGCTCTGCCACCGTGGGCTGTGAGGGGCTCACTCACTCTGCCAGTGCCTTGGCATCCCCATCAGTAGAATGGGAAGATGGGAACTGTGGGCTCATGGAGACCCTTGCCCTTCCAGTTGCTCTGTCCCCTTGTGCTATCTATCCATTGAAGAGAATTTCCTCCCAGGAGTCCTACTTTTTCACCCTCTGTTCCAGGCCTATATTTTTGGAATGCCCTTTCATTCAGCTACCCTTCTGGGTCCTCTTACTGAGGACCAGCAGTGGATATCTCCTGTCTCCTTTGTATCATGGGGGCCAGCAGGGCACTTCTCCATTGCATGATCCACAGCCTCTGGTCTTCCCAATATGTCTTAGAACTGGCTTGTAAAGGGCCAGCAGGAACTGCGAAAAAGTGCAATAAATAAAAGGAGTCATCTCCACTGTCCTTACCAGAGGCATTATCATCCTCAGGCAATCGATTAAGGGCGTGACACTCAGCTTGGCACTACTGAAAATGTTTTCTAAAAAGCCACAGCTTCTGCCCTCTAGGGGCACAGACAACTGGCAATAGCATAATTAACACATATAGGGAAGTACAGAGACCACAGTCATTGCATGAACATCAGACAATTAACCACCCTTACTGTTAACACATTGATAGACAGAGTAGTTCAATGGACAAGACACAGGCCAGGACTCTGGATCAGGGTGTCATAGAGTCCAGGGTAGGGGCCGGGGTGCTGACTTTGGCTGGGGCAATGCTTTGCTCTGTCACTAGGGGAAATAAATCACTGAACCCTTCTGTGATTTTGTGAGATGAGGGCCATGATAACCCCGTCTCCGAAACAAGGAGCGAGAGAGAACTAGTAAAGATGTCAGTGACGTCGATGATATAAAAGACGTTATGGCACCATGGAAAGAGGCCCAACTGTTGTGCTGGGCACGGATGTGACAGGTGATTTCCCACAGGAGACCTACGATCCAGAGAGAGGGGCCGATGCAGACACACAGGGACTACTGAGAAACAGAATGAGGTCAGTCTATACTGGGATACCCAAGTCCTTGCAGCCTAATTACCCATCCTACCTTCCTTTGTCCTCCTTGACCTTGCATCCCCAGCAGTCTTTCTTGTCTTGATTCCCATAACATCGCACTGCCTTGGTTTGCCTAGCTCTCTTTTGAACGTTGTGTTATAAGCAATTTTTAAACATGTTGACACATTCTTAGCAATTGTAGCATATGAACAGGCTAAGTAATATTCTATGATGTGGATACATCATAATTTACTTAACCATTCCTATGGGTAGATATTTAGATTGATTCTGTTTTTAGTCTCACAATTATCATGTCAGTAGGAAGACAGGTCAAGAGTATGCACCCTTCTTAAAATGTCCTCTGTGTTGTAGAGGCCTGTGCCTGCTCACCCCGTGGCCTGTCACATGTACCAACCATTCTGGCCCCTATCCTACCTTCTTTTTATGCCATTTATCAATGGCTCATTCTCCCATTTCTCTATGTCATCCTTCAAAACTGTAACCTCTGTCTTCTTCCTTTTTTTTCTATAATTCTCCTCATATACGAACTCCCATGGTGTCAAACAACACCTCAACTGAGGGCTCTCAAATACACCCATCTGCCTCTGAACCCTCATCACTCAGCCATCCATCTGTGCACCCATCTATTACGGGTCTTCTCCATACTCCATTTATACACTTTCCCAGAGATACAAAGATGAAGACGTGGCCTCTGCCCTTGGGGATAAAGAGATTAGTGGAGATGAGGGAGAAGGTAGGCAAACCAACACCCGATTAGGTAGAATCTATGCAAAGTAGGTGAGAATCCCACATCAATGTAGAAAGGGGGGTGTTACGAACAGTTCCCCCCAGAGCAGGTGACTTCCTTGCTGAGTTCTGAAGGATGGCTGCATGTGTTAGCCAGGTTAAGAAAGGTAACAAAGAGTGTTTTAGTCTGAGAAGTAGCAAGAGAAAAAGAGAAGGATGAGAAAGGAAATAACGGGAAGTGCCAGCAGGTCGGTAAGCTATGTGGTGCATGTGTGTGTGTGCACACACATACATGTGTGAAAGACCATTTTGACCTGGAAAGGGACTCAGCCGTGGGTTTCTTGTTTATCACACTAAAGTTTGAACTTTCTCCTAATGGTAGTGGAGCACCACTGAAGGAGGGTGGCGTGGCCAGCTTGTTTTGGAGGAAGACTGCTCTTCCCACAGCGTGGAGAATGAGGTGCAGCAGGGCAGGGTGGAGCCCGAGAGAGAACTGATGTGCCTGATGGGATTGGTGACAAGGACGTGAGCTAAATCACTGACAGTGAGGATGTAGAAAGGTAGGAAATACCAGAGCTATCAAGGAAGTAGAATTGACAGAAGAATTCATTGACTCTTTGGGAAGCCAAGAAGGTTGGTGAGGCATGAGCAGGAGGCATTGACGACTCCCAGGTGTTTGGGTAGCTAAACTTGCATCATTAGAGATCAGACCAGTTGATATCGTCCAAGGAGAGTTGGTTAATCCTGGTGACTGGAAGGTCAAGGATGAAACCACGAGGCTCCCTCATATTTGCATGGCAGGCCTTTCTTACGGAGAGTGCTGAATCTACAAGGGCTCAACACTAAAAGCTCCCGTCTTTAATTCAAGGCTGTCCTGGTGAAGGAACATACACCTCTCCAACAAGGCATTAGTGTTGTAAAGTGGTCTTATTGGCTTTTTTATTCTTTTATTAATGATAATGAGAAAGGTTAAGTCACTTTTCAAGTTTGTGTAGCTAGTAAGTGGGGGGATTAAACTCTGACCCATCAGCTCTCTCTGATGCCAATGTCAGGCTTCCCCAACAGCGCCACTTAGTGTGACGCCTTGACCTTGCCGCTCTGCTCTTTCCTGCCCGTCCTCCTTCCTCCAGGAAGCCACAGCTCTCCCATACAACATCCTCCATGACTCACTTTGTCCTCCATTTTTCATCTCCACCAGTATTTTTAAAATACCATTTGCAATTATTTTTTTTTGTCTAGATTTTGGATCAATTCAGTAAGAATATATTAGATACTGCGTGTCATATGTGACAATAAGAACTTTCTAATCTGTCACATTGTGACCTAGATCTTGGCCATGTAGATGTGTGGAGCTTCTTGACAAAGTACATATTTTTGTGTATTTCACCTCTTTTTAAGGCTCCATATTTTGAGCATAGAGCTGATCATGGAGTTGTGTTTGACAAGTGCTCTTGATAGGGATGAAAAAGAAAACAGTAATTAATCCAAGTGTTTGCTAAGTACTTTCTATGCAGGAATAGATATATCTATATCTATATCTATATCTATATCTATATCTATATCTATATCTATATCTATATCTATCTATACTTATCCAATCATTCAGCTGCCATTTATTGAGAATATATTGAATTCTGACATATACTGCAAAAACTTCAAAAATATTCAAGATGGCTCTTATCTTTAATTTAGAGGTGAGGAAATAGGCTCAGAGAGGTTATATGCCTTACCCAAGGAACCACAGCTACTGGTGGCAATGTTGAGATTAGATCTGGGTCTATCAGATTTCAAAATCTATACTTAGAGTGAGAGAGGGAAAAAAAGGGGAGAGAAGAAAGGAGGAAAAGGGGCATACAAAAAAAAAAACACCAAGGAAAGAAACTTAAACATTTAGCATGTGCAGTTGACTGTGGAGGCAGAGGTCAGGGCTCAACGTGGGTCTGCAGAGGGCTGTCCCTTAGGGCTGTGGTTGTAGAGGCACAGATTTGCCTTTCGGTGATTGACTCAAGAGGAAAAGTGATGCTTCTCAAGAATGTGACTTGTTCTAGAGCATATCCCAGACCTTAAATTAAAAAAAAAAAAA
This sequence comes from Lepilemur ruficaudatus, assembly GCA_963574885.1. Classification (NCBI taxonomy): domain Eukaryota; kingdom Metazoa; phylum Chordata; class Mammalia; order Primates; family Lepilemuridae; genus Lepilemur; species Lepilemur ruficaudatus. The sequence goes on along the minus strand of CAUYRT010079769.1, from coordinate 72,934 downwards.
ACAAAAAAAACTCAGGAAGAGGAATCTCAAGGAAGATAAAAATGTAACTAGTGGGTAGCCAGCCTTTCTCAGAGGTGCTGCCAGTGATGTTCCCCCGACGTGGTGGAGCCAACATCTGGTAACAGTGAATGGTCTGGGAAACCCACCCGTCAACCAGGCTGCACTGTACAAATACACGAAGGCATAAAAGTTAACAATGTATATAAAAGCACAAAATATGATAAGGTCAGATGTGGAAACGGAGTTGCTCCAGTGTCCTAGCTTTTGGGGACTGCTAAGATCTCTGCTGACTGTTGCATTAACCAAATTGTTCACTTTTAACAGAACTGAATGTTCTACACTTTCCCTGACATTCAGTTTCTCACTGGAGCAAGAGGCACCCAACTTCCGTTTGTCAGTGCACACAGCAAAGCCACTTAGGAAGCCATGCTTGGCAAATTTGTGTTTCTGTAAAGGGCCAGATAGTAAATATTTCAGGCTTTGCAGGCCGTCCAGTCTCTGCTGCAGTTACTCAACCCTGCCATTGGAGTGTGAAAGCAGCCACAGACAAAACACAATAGGTGAGGATGGCTGTGTTCCAATAAAATTTCACTTACAGGCATTGAAATTTGAATTTAATATAATTTTCATGTGTCCATAAATACAATTCTTTTTTTTTCATTTTTAAAGCCCTTTCTTAATTTGTGGCTATACAAAAACTAGCAGTGGGCTAAATTTGGCCCTGGACCATCGTTTGCCAACCCTTCACCAGAGCCCAGAAATCTTAGGATGATTAGATGCTTCTGTGTACCTATGACGGCTTTCCAGAAGTACGTGGTTAGCTCACTCCATTAGTGCCTCTGAGCTTCAACTGTTAATTGACATTATTTTTTAATTCCCAGCTATATTTTAAGGTATGAAACTAAAGAATTTTAAAGTCATTATGTGGGTGAGGGACTGTTAAAAATAAATCCTTCAGGTTTCAGAGTGGTAGAGAGGGAATACAAGGTGTTAAGAAATCCGGGAGTTTTCAGGCAAGTGGTTCAAAAGGCGTCAGGGTGGGCCACAAGTTGCCGCTAAAGGTCATTGGCACCACTCTGTGTCTTCCCTTTATATACTTTATGCCTCTCATAAAATAAAGTTAAAGCAGTTTAATTTAACAGTCCAATTAGTAATGGGTTTTTCATTTTATCTTTTTAACTGTATGTGATACAAAAAGGAGGTCTGGATTTGACTCAGGCAGGAAGGGATGTTTATACATTAGTAGTTGAAAATTAGGGCTTTCTGACAGCAGAGTCTAGGTGGAACATAATCTGTTTCTGTTTGATTGCTAAAGAATGGATAGGCATGAGGAGATACAGCTGTATCTTTTCGCCAAATACAACCTCCAGGAATTGGGGTGCTCTTTCAATCTCTCTTCAACCATTACACATTTCCCTCCTTTCTTTGTGTGTGGCCAAAACAAGGGATGAAGCCACTGTTATTCAGCATCTAGCTTTAGAGGGAGCCGAATTCGTGTGTCCCGGCTAATATTTGTTCTTCGTAACAGTGTTTCTGTGGGCTGAGTGTGGGCTTCCTCTCTTCTCTTTCTCTTTTGCTCATTTCCATTTGAAATGGGGAACAAAATAATTGCCCAACAGATAGTGAACTTCAACACCTTGGGATTCATTTTCTTAATTGGTTTTACACCTCTGAGCCACAGCAGGAGGGGCTGGGGTGAAGACAAAGCTTTGCATGAAGACCAGAGATCTGGACCTTGAAACTCGAGCAAGGGTTGAGAGAGCCACCACGTCCAGGAGCTCAGTGAGACGGCAGCGTCTACAGGTTAGAAGGCGAAGGATGGGAGACAAGAGGCGACAGGTAGAGTCATGGTATAAGCCAAGAGAAGTGACTACTTGTAAATTTGACTTTGTCATTTGATCTCTCTACAGTCTTTTAATCCTCTCCATGACTCTAAGTGACCAGCCACCAAACAGCAACAAATATCCCCACAGATGTAATATTCACTTGAGAAACATGCAGTTTTTCAGAGCTAAAAATATGATTTTTAAAAAATGAATAATTCCTGTCAAAACACAGAGAAACTCGCTCCGCCCCCAACTCATCCAAAAAGAACTTCCTAAAATGTCCACATTTTTGTTCATTTCTGGGACAAATTTGTCCTTTTAGGGGATCTCTAATTTTTTTGTTTTTTAAAAAGTAAGAGGCCTGAAATTTCCTGAGCTGTTTTTTTTAAGGTAGTTATGACAGACACATATCTTATAATATTTAAAAAGAAAACAACAAAAGAAATCTGTCTGCTTTGGAAAACAAGTTGTTTTCCAATGATATGCATTTAACTTATATTTTGAAACGCAATATTTATTTTCAAAAAGGGGCTGTCTCTGTGCACGTATTCCAAGGAATGTGTGTAGAGTTCTGGCTCCACTGGTCCTCCTTCTAGCACCTGGGGTTTGGGAAAAGAGGGCTTCAGCCTCTGCGGCAGGGGGCGTCCCAGTTCGCATGTTCTGTGAGTGCCGTGAGTTATGCGTCTCCTCCGGCTTTAATGTGGGCTGCACTGGCTTCATCGGGAACTTCAGCTCCAGGGGCCTGGAGCCGGTCAGCATCCGAGGTCAGAGGTGAGAGTTTACTTTCCCCAAACCAAAGATGCACACAGAGAAACCAATTTGGTAATTAGTCTGCATGCTGGTGCCCTCCTGAATTGCTCCAGTAATGGAATGGACTAGGCCAAGGGGACAGGGTGGAACATGGGTGGAAAAATCACTGATAGAAACTGGGCAGTAGCTCCACATAGCTGATTTTCCTCTTGGAGATGAAAGAGCAAGGAGGTGAGAGGTGGGAAGTGGTCCTGAAGGCAGTGAGGAAGGAAATACTGAGATGGCTTCTACCAGCTTTGGCTGATTCATTTACTTAGCTTTGGATGAAGCCAGGGCTGTGTTTTTGTTATCTATGCAGATCGTGCCAGCCATCCTCCTGTAAATAAGCCTGGCTTACCGTGGTCTTTCCTTTGCTACTGCACTCATATGGTTCAAAATCTGTAAGACTTAGGCACTAGGATCCAGAGGAGGGTGTTTTCAGGGAGACAAAGGGAGAAGGAGAGGGAATTGGAGGAGGGGGAGGGAGAAAAAGAGAGAGAGAGGGAAAGATGGAGACACTGAAGTTGCATCTTCGTTGGGTTGAGGGCAATGGACTGTGTTGCATCCAAAGGAGAAACAAAGGATGGCACAGAGAAAGCAGGTTCACTGAGAAACCAGCCCCCTTGCTTACTCTGGGAAGGTAAAGGAACAGCCACAAAAAAAAGTGTAAGGGACCACTGGCACCTGTTATCGGTCATTAACAAACGACCATGTACTGCTAATCTGTGATCATAAAAAGGCCATCTGCTAATGCTCAAAGGTCATTAAGATGCCAGCCGTGTTTACCTTGTTCTCATTGGTTGGGATGATCATTTCCAAAACAAAAAAAAAATGCAGCTTAAATGGTTATTGTGGTGGCGCCTGCTAACTCTGCTCTAGTTACAGGTCTGCCGGTGTTTCCATTGTAAACCCCCGCTCGTGGTGCTTTAAAATACAACCATAAAAATAATAGGTTAACCATGTATGCATGTGTGTGTACATGTATGTGCATGTTGTTTTTCTTTTCATGGAAGGGAAAATTTGAAGTGTGCCAGCTTGACTCTATTCATGGCCAATGATACTCATTAGAAAGGAAAGGTAATATCTTCATTTCTTCTTTTGTTTAACCTGATTAACAGACCTATTTTGGATAATAGCCTGTCCACAGTCTTTAAAAATTGTTTTCTTTGATGAAGTAAACATCTGCCCAAAGAAGAGTCATCAGCCCGATGTGAAGGAGACCTTAGCTCTTCCATGCTGTCGAGAGAATTGGACTGCATGTGGGTGACAAAGATTGGACTGCAGTGCTGGGAATGGACCTCCTCAAGGGAAGCTGCTGAATTAGAGCTCACCTCCCTCCCCACGCTGCTCCTATCCTCGAGCACTAGCGCATGGGTTACCCGATTTATCTTGTTTCTATAACCTTTTCAAATAGATTTGTACATGTAGTTCTCTCGAAAGAGGATAATGGAAAGGGTATCTTTCTTTCTTTCTTTTTCTTTTTTTTTTCCCTTCAAGATACCAGTGAATTCTTCTTCACAGGATCTTGGCAGGGTGATATAAACATGTGGAGTGTTTAAAGGTGTCAATAATATTATAGCAGTTAGCTAGAACTAAATAATCCCATTATTATATAAGTACACACTTGTAGATGTGCTGTATATCTGTCTAGAACTCTCTAAGGAGCAACTTGCTCTTTCTTTCTTTCTTTCTTTCTTTCTTTTCTTTTTCTCTCTCTCTCTGTTTCTTTCTTTCTTTCTTTTATATTTTCTCATCTATTCCTCTAGGATTCTCCCAGGGAGGAAAAGATAAAAATAAACCTCAATGTGTAAACTAATTGCCCAAAGGACTCAATAACAAATTATATTTATCTAAAATTCTATCCCCAATCTGCCCATTGTGGCTGGTCATGAAGGTGGCTCCTATCGATGGGTGGCCCGAAAGACCATATGTTCTACTGCTTGGCCACAGCAGGTGAGGAAGCCAGAGTCCACTCCCGAAATACGAATTCAGTCATAGTGTACATGTGTCAGTGTGTTTGTGCACGTGTGTGTGTGTTGGGGGGAAAGCAAGCAAATATGGCCAGACCTTCAAGGTTATATCAACAGAGACCTGTGAGTTTAAATGTGATTTCCAAAAACTCAGTTTTTGATGTCTTCTGAGATTCTTTAGCAATGGAGGCCGAGATTGCTGTTCGGATTTTTCCTTTTCAATTTTTGATAACTTCACTGTTTCTCATCACATCCTGGCCTTTCATCTCTGCCAATTAACTAAGTAGTCAGAGCCTTGTTTGGAAAGTTCTGCGTAGTTAGTGAGCTCTTTTTTTTTTTTTTTTTTTTCTGAGCCAAGTCAAAGTGTCCTCTGGAGGCCTCTGAATGAGGGGTCTGTCCATTGCCCCCACCCCTGCCTGCCTGTTAGTGCAGGCCTGGGCTTAATCTTTCCCTTTCAAGGAGTTGCAAGGGGGGAGGGAGTTATAGAGTAGGGGGTGGGGTGGTGACCGCAGGTGGCTGAAGAAAGGGGTCTTGTTCTCGTGATGCTAAATGGCTGGTTAGCACTGCTTTTACTGTGAAATCCAGCTTCTGTCACTTTGTGGTTAATTGCTTTATTATTCTCAGATCCAGATTGGACCTGATTTAGTTCTATCAGGAGCCATGACTCTCCCTGGCATTTGGCCAGGATCCTTTCGATCCTTTGATCTGGGGTTTTATAATCACATCCCCATTTAGGTTGCAGCAGGAGGCATGGGGCTGTTGCTGCTGCTTCTACTTAGAAGTGCACAGGGTTGCTCAGGAGGTGGGTGGAGTATGACTCTGACTGGGGCAGGAGATTGAGGAATGGGGTCTTATCCCTAACTCAGTTTCTCTTTCCTGGTCTTAGGTGTTAATGGTTTTAATTTTCGGTCCTCTCTCCATCCAGCCTAAAATGGGGGCGGTAGCAGCCACATGGACTTGCCCCTTTCCTGGGCTTTTTCCAGCCATCTCCAAGTTGGACCCTAGGTAAGGTTTGCTTTCCTCTTTTGTCACAGCTCTTTTCCATCAGCCGGCTATCCTTAACGTGAAACAAGTCAACAGGTAGTTCAAATGGCCTCCCCTAATTGTAAGCAGAGGCTGGCTGGGCCCGTGAATTGTTCTGGGATGCAGACGTGGAGGCTGCAAATGCTGAGTAGGCCACAGGCTACGTTGTTAGTGTGCCTGGCAAGGATGAGGAGCAGGAGTGACTACGGCCGGAGTTTTTTAATAGGCAGGGCTGTAAAATGTCGGCCAGGCCCAAGTCACAGATGCACCACAGAGCTCTTTCAAGCCCTTATTCCAATGCTCCACTTGTAACTATTTTTAACCTTATTAAAAAGGAGCGAAATGCTTCAGCTTCACAAGCGCCTACTCGAGTCTTGCAGTAAATTTCTTTGGTTTATAACTCCACCTTTGATTCAGAAGGCCAGCGGGCATGAGGACGTGGATAAACATAAATCTCCTCCAGATCTGCTGGTGGGAACTGTGTGCAGTTAGGGATGTGCTGGAGGCCGGCCCCAGGGCTCCCGCTGGAGCAGAGGGGAAGGCGAGGCTCCGCTCTTTGGATTTTCAGGCAGCTCAATCTTCAATTCAATCTTGCAAAGACAGAACTGGTGGCATTTGTGTAATAGAAACACAGACAAAAGTCAGAAGCATGCACCCAGGCAGGTGATGTCTGATAACTTGAGCTGCACGTGACTCGCCTCCCAGCACAAGGTCAACAGGCCCGCGAAGCCAACCGCTGCAGCGGGAGGCAGAAATGGGGCTGGCATTACAGGACTGTGGGCTTTTTGTCTCTTCTTTTCACTGCTCACATGGCAGCTTCTCTTCTATCAGTGGCAAGAGTTAAAATCCCATTTGAAATTTCTTTTAAGCTTTCTCGTTTGGAAAGTCTTTGCTAACTTTTGAGAGAAGGAGTTTTTGGGGTCAGGTATAATCTTGGTCTGAGGTACCCACATGAATTTCTTCTTTGCTGGCTCTTGCCTGCCACATGGTTTTGAATTCAGGTCCCCATTAAGTGAAGAAGCCCTGAAGTTCAGATAGGCAGTCAACAAGGAGGCCAGAGATGAGCTGACATGATAGCAGAAGTTTCTGATTCGTAATCTGAGCAGTCACTGTGGTGTCTGCTATGTGTACTTGTCAGGATCTGAGGAGGGTTGTGTAGAACAAATAAGATTTTGATCCTTCGGGAGCTTGTCATCTTTTTAGAAACACCACACCCAGTTATCGTAGAGCTGTGGACAGTCCATGACTAGAGGATGAGCACCACTGCGGGTCAGAGAAGAAAGTGTTTGTGATGCCAGGACAGGTCAGGAAAGCGGAGAGCAGGGGCACTAGATCCTCTGCTAATGTGGACTCTGGTGGACATCTGATGTTTTTGACTGTTGATGATCACTTCTCCCATTCACTTCTGGCAATACAATTCTTTTTCCCATGGGAGAATCCATTCCATATAATTAATTCAACTGGGTTAACTTCATCACAGGGCTGGGCATGTGACCAAGATGTAGTCAATCAGACTATTTCACCACTTTGGCCATATTGGTTGGTTCAAGAATGGGCACCTGACCCAATCTGGCCAATCATTATTCTCCTGAGTCTTTCTCAACAGAGCTACAGGGAAGACTTACTCTTTGCTCTGGGCTTACCAGGCTGGAAATGTGTGAGCGAGAGGCTGCTGACAGCAGTCTTGCCTGGCTGGAAGAGAGCCAGTTTGGACTGAACAGAGATAAGCAGAGCTGAGAGATGGCAAGAGAAACAGACATCATTTGGTGACATCATTTGAACTTCTCTATCTAGCTGTGTCTAGATGATGTGGGCTGATTATTTCTTTTTTTCTTTGCTGGCTAGAGTCAAGTTCCACAACTTATAATTGGAAGAGTCTGACAAATATGGGTTTGGGGGGTGGCAATAGAAATGTTTCAGGGAAGCAGGGTGCTGGTTTCTATGTTAGTACTCATGGCTCATAAGCAGTATAAGTGACTTTACCTAAAACACAACAAAATAGCAACAACAGCATCTGTCACCCTGGCCAGCTCTTTTCTCTTGAAGACCAGCTACATGGGAATGTACAGAATCAAATCAAGATGCAATGTTTTTTGGTACTGGGCCCTCACTGCTCAGATCTTCTCCAGCATCTCCAGAACCCCTATTATCACCGCGTATTCCACTTAGAACACACTTTGAAACATTTGACCAGAACATTCAATTCCACAGATATCTACCTAGTTCTGTGAGTCAGGCACTATGCTAGGTTTGGAGGATACATTAATGCTGTGGTCCCCAACTCCTGGGCCACAGCCTGTTAGGAAATGGGCTGTGCATCACCGTCTGAGCTCTGTACCACTCTCCCCCCATCCACAACACCCCACCCCACCTCACTCTGGTCCATGGAAAAATTGTCTTCCATGAAACCAATTCCCGGTGCCAAAAAGGTTGGGAACCACTGCACTAATGGACAAGCTAGACATGATCTTTGCTCTCACAGAACTTACAAACTCAATAAAATAGTGTAAATTTGCATTATTTAAGAAGAGAGTTTTCCATGACCTTCTGTTGATTGAACATGCAATGGCTAAGATCTCTCTTAAGACTTTGCTTATTCCCTGGGCCTCAGGACATACCTGTCTCATGGCTTTTATACCAGAGCTCCCTGACTCCTTCTTGGGGTTTGTCTGCTGGTTTAGCTGTGCTTTATGTTGTAACTTGTTGGCCTTAATTTACGTGTTAAACTCCTAAGGCTTGGGCCATCTCTATTAACTTGCTTTGCACAGTGCTGACTAAAGGCTTTTGCTAAAATGAAAAGACAAGGAAAAAAAAATAGAAAAAAGAAAAGAAAAAATAAAAAAGGACTAAATCATAAATATTGTACCAATTCCAACTCAATTAAACATAACTTCCCTGTGTTCCCTTCACAACATCCTCCTCACTTTCTGTCTTGGCCTGGGATGTCGATAATTGTGCCACTGATACTGTGATTTTATGCTTCTAAGTAGTGATACATCCATGATGGCAGAATAGGATAGCCCTGGGGCCATATGTAATGGAGGTTTTAGGTGCTTGTATGCCTCTATTCTAATTTTTAAGAGTAGTAAAGTCAGATTTAGGTTTAAGTCCTGGCTCTATAAACTTAGTATCTGTATGCCCAGCTCAAGTTGTTTAATTACCCTGAACCCCAGATTCTTCAAAGATAAAATGAAGCTAATAATATTAATAATAATATCTCCCTCATAGTGTAGATATGAGGATAAATAAAATAATACTTGAAAAATGCTTAGTAAAATGTGGGCATATAAAAAGTCTGTAAGGATGATTACAGTATGATGAAGAATAGGGTATTTACATAGTCTCAAAGTATTTCCCCAAGACACGTACAAATTACAAGAGAAAAAAATAGTAATTTTACAATGGGGAAACCTGAAAAATAGCATCTTTATCAAGTGATTAAAGTTATAACTAAATAATGGGCAAATCTAAATCCTGTGCCTCCTAATATGATAGACTGAGAAGCACACAATCCCACATTGTGATATTCTAGCCAAGAATGCATAATCTCAATTTAATCATAAGGAAGCATCAGATAAACTCAAATTGGGGGTCATTTTAAAAAAAAACTGACTTGTACTCTTCAAAAATATCAAGTTCATGAAAGATAAAAGAAAGACTGAGGAACTGTCTAAATACAACATAAAATCCAGAATTGGAAGCTAGACAAGAGAAAGGAACTTTAATAAGACAACTGGAAAAATTTCAATATAGTCTTAGATTCAATTAAAATACTGTTTCAATACAAATTTCCTGTCTTTGATAATTGTGTGATGGCTATATAAGATGTTAAAAGTTTAGGAGTCTGGGTGAAAGGTACATATACATTCTTTGTGCCAGTTTTATAACATTTCGAAGTCTGAAATTATTTCTAAGTGAAAAAAAAAATGCATGTAGCAGACATTCCATAAGCCATATTGTGATTTAGGGAATCTTCCTAAATCTGTGCAAGCCATTTGGATGAGATTGCCAGCTTTGAGTGCTGCCAGTGCTTTGTGTACCTGTGCTGGGAGGTCCGGCAGCTCTATGAGGTTGTCAACATTTGCAAGGAAATTCCTGGACTGTCTGTCTGCCCCTCTTGCTATGCTGCATCCTCCCCATCCTTCTCCCCAGCTCCTCTGATAAAGAAGTTTGAGACAAGAAAATTCTTGTCTCAAAGTTACTCTCTGATAGTTTTTAGAAATTGGACCCCTCCTTTTAGGTCCATGAGATTGTCCAGTTGATGAAGATTCTCCTGGAGCTCTTTCTGTGGTTCCACCATTAATTTTGTTATGGAATCTACCATTATTTTTTTAACCTACAGGGCCTTGCCTCTCGATCCTTGGAAAGGGAGAGGGATAATGATGGACTTTAAAAGGGAAATGTTGTATCCAACCCTGACATCCACGTTATTAATATAGTATTGCAGCAGAAGAAAACTTAGGAAAGGTGACTAAAGCTACCAAGGGGGCACAATATGTGGATATATATTATTTTAGAAAGACTTGATTCTAGAAAGACCAAACTAGAGAAAGGATATAATCTACAAAATGTATAAGATTATTGAAAGTAAACAGATATTATTCACCATCTATGATAGTAAGACTAGCTGCGTATCAAAATACAAAAGGACCAGTTCTAAGAAAATAAGAAAAAAGATTTGCAAGTAAATAAAATGCACACGAGTCTTGTTATCAAGTCATAGCATGGCAATGATGAAGTTCAAGAAGGGTTTGCATTAACTTGCAGGTGATAGACATAAATGACGAGTAAGTGAAACCATGGAGAGTTGGAGTCACCATCAAGGAGTGCAAGCGTACCCTCCACCTAAATATCCTTTCATGTCTTTGTTAAAATCAGACCCAAAACTCTGTGCAATTTTCCTGTTCTTCATTTTGCTCACACACTCATAGCCCCTTGAACAGAGGCTGCTCTATAAGAGGGAATCGATGGTGACGATCTCACAAGGAATGTTGTGAGGTTAACAAATACAATTTGTAATGTGCACTGCAAATATAAAGTGCCATAAAAATGCTAATGAATGGTAATGCGTGTCCACTCATTAGCAGGCCGGCGCAACAGGCCAAGGATAATAGAAAAAGAGACTGCCTTTTGCACACACAAAGTGCTATCCTATTCATCTGGCCTCACACATGCCACCATGGGAGGCTCCGGCTCAGCTCTCATTATTTCACCCGAACAACTTCCCTTCCGTCTCTGTCTGGGTCTGCAAGCTGCTTTCTGTGTGAAGAAAGATTCCCTGAAACCTTTTGGTGCCATCAACAACAGCAGCAGCAACAAAAGTTTGGCTTGGAAAATTCATTCAAGGAATGAATAAATACAATGGAAATCTATCATTCTGGATGTTTTGGAGAGGAAAAATAAAAAAGATCTGGGCTTTGTTTTGCATTTTGGTGAGAAATGATATATAGCTACATAGTCAAACAGTTTTATTAAAAAGATCTTCTCACCCTGAATTCAAAATACGAATTGTGCCCTCTTATCATCCAGTCACTTTCGAATGAAAGTTAAAAATGCTGATACTGTGGAACTAGCCCTTGGTATTATATCTCATAGCTGATATATTTGTCTAATACTTTGGTTTTTGAAGGCCCATTACTCAGGACCAGTGCGCAGGGCTGTTCATTTTAATCCTTTCTGGTTACTGAGAACAGGAATGCTAGGAAAAGCTTGTAGATAAGATTACATCCCCTGCTTCTGTGTGTAGGTAGGTAGTGGGGTATGAACTAGATAGTGAAACTAATGGAGTTTTCATCATCCTGAGAAAAGGGGTCTGACCTTAGATTTGTGGGCTTTTATTTAAGGAGACCCTCCTGAGAAGTGGGGTTCTATGTTGGTCAGAACGACTCCTTCCTCTTGTAGGGTGGAAAATTTTAACAGCTCAGTGAGGGTCCAGATATACATAACTGTGTGTTCTGGGACTTCAGCCACCTTAGTTTTAGCAACAGAGAAGATGTAGGATTTCATGACGCTTATGCTGCCCTAATAAAAGGAATTTCTTTGTATTAAATAAAGTGCAGTCAGAAAGCTTGAGCCTCCTGTGCCTTCTTTGGCTGTGAAAAGTAAGGGGAATTTTGCAGTTTTTCCTCAGTGGTTCCTTCTGGGCCGCATGAACAGTTCAAAGGAAGGATGGTTAAATACCCCAGATTAAACTGTTTAACAGGGCTAATACTTGTTTGGTTTACACAAAGCCGTCCAGCAATTATATTGATGCTTGACAGTGTTATCATCATTATTTATTTTGCTGTAAGCTAGATTTATAGAGATCTGTAGCATTCATAATACTAAGCATAAGAAACATTAATAGCTTTACTAATTATATCACTACTTTACAGATATAAATAGCGATAAAAATGCCAAGTAAAGTGAACTAGTAAAACACTTTTAAGAGAATTTTAAAACCAGTTGCTGATTGACGATGTCTTTGGTGAGTCTTGGGGTTTGGATGGAGAACAAGAGAGGCTTCTTTGAAGATTTAAGTCCTACTTTCCTGCCCGTTCATAATGCTTGGAAAGTAATTGTGCCTTAACCTGGCCGTAACCAGCTGAACCATGGATTTCATGGGGGCCCAATGAGACATATGTTGCTTTGGATCAGAGCAAAATGAAAATCAGAGAGTGGAGAAGGAAGGACAGGAAGAGGGAGAGGGAGAGAAGGGAAACAAAAGATCATAAATGAAGTGGGGAAAATAGAGAGAATTGAGTAGCATTGTACATCTCCCCATTTCATCCTGGTTATTGATCTTGCTCTGTGTTCTTCAGCACACATCTTGTTATAAATGAGGATATTGAGTGAAGAAAAGGAGTTAATAAATCCACTGCCTTTGCCATAACTGCTGATGGAAATCCATGAGCAGTTTAAGTGCTGGTCAAGTAAAAAGACCAAACTGCGAGTGGAAGACGTGGTGGGTAAGAATGGATAGGTAGCACATCTGGTCTGTGAGCTAGAAGAGTGAGCAACATCCTTGGATGGATTGCAACTCTTACAATTTCTGAGGTCCTGCTGGTTGGCCTAAATGGCAGGAACACAGCTGAACCCATTCGTTTAAGTATTGTCTATGGTTGCTTTTGTGCTACAACTCGGTTATGGCTTTCAAAGTTGAAAATATTTACTATCTGGCCATTTATTTAAAAAAATAAATAGGAAAAGAATACTCCTGTCTGCTTTAGAGCCTTAGTAAACTTTAACTAATTAGCTAAATAAGTTGAAGTTTTTCATGATTGGTCTAAAGTATGCATTTTTCTAATTATTTTTTACGGGACTACAATATATGCCTACTTCACAATTTTTCACTGCCTACCTCAGTGCTATTGGAGCATCAGAAGCTTGAGAAGGGGGTGGAACATAAGTATGTAAAAGAAGATCCTTCCTTTGTGCAATACAAGAAGTGTGACCCTTCAAGAAAAGGCCTTATGTTGCATTAGATAATTCTGATTTTAAGTGTCTAAACTTAAAGCTATAACTCAGGGATAAAGGAGTATGCATATTTTTATTTGTGGTTTGTGGTGGGTCTTATTGCATTTTTCTGTCTTCTTAGAGCAAGCCGAGAGGTTCATAGTAGGGAATAATTCACCTAAGCCAACTTGAATGAATTCCCCACTACCACCTCCCTGAAGAAAATTCCTAGCATGGAAATTCATTTCAGCAGAAGAGGTCTCTATTTTTGAAATGTTTTGACCTGATTTAGAGGCTAGATATAAATAAAAAGGAGAGAGCTGTTTACTCACTCTACTTATGATAAAATATTTGGAAGCTAACACGTAGTGTATGCGATCTAACAATATTTGCAAAGTAGACATTGTATTTCTGTTGCTTTCATTTCCCCCTTAACAATTCTTAGGTTTTCCATCACACCTGTTCTTATTGTTGCCTCTGTTGAATTCTATATCCTGTGAAGTCTAGCTGAAATCCTATCATTTTCATGATTATTGCTCAACCAACTCTGCTGAGGATAGTTGAAAACCAACAGGCTTTGCAATCAGATAGACCTAAGTCTATATTCTGGCTCTGCAGCTGAGGGGCCATGAACAAGTTACTTATCTCCTCTGAAGTCCCATTTCTTCATTTGTAAATGGGTAACAAACCCAAGTGTCGGAGTTGTTATGAAATTAAACAAGATGAAGCATACGAAGGCTTGGCAGGTAACAGGCTTTTGATGAATTATAATAAGAATTGTTTTCTTAGAAGGAATTCTTCTGTTTTGAACAGCAACAACTGCCTGTACCAATTAAGTGACACTTTCTGCATACTGTCTTCTATCTGTAGTTTATCTTTTCAAATACATATTTCCCCTACCTAATTGAATTTGGGGCTTTTAAGGGTAGGCACCGTATCTGTGTATATATTTAAATGTATTGTACATAATAGTTGCTTAATTAGTATTTGGATTGATTCCAGGTCTTTAATATGTTGGAGTAAAACCAGAGCAAAGAGATCATGTGTATTTTGTAGGCTCACAAGATTGTCCCAAACTTAAAAACTTCATGAGAGACTGTGCTGGAGAGGGAGTGGAGAGCTCTGCCTTGCCCAGATGTCTACAATCGCAAAATGGTAGACATGGATGGAGCAGAGATAGCTCTCAAATGTAGGGAGCCTGCTCACCAGGGCCTGAGTCTCTGGCCTCTTCTCTGGCCCTAGCTCTATGAAAACACACTCCCTACAACGGTGAGAGTAGATGATCGGTGGAGACAGCCTACTTAACAAACCAATTACTCCTTCAGAAGAAAAGATGGAGGGGGCTAAAATTAATTTATAAAAATGTATCATCTTTAGATTCCTTCTCTTACCTGAGGCTATATCAACATGGCAGTAGGCATTTTTTGAAATATAATTTTTATGCAATAAAATTCACCCCTTTTAGGTATGCAGTTCTCTGAATTTTTACAAACTTAGGCAGTGTGTACCTTTCACCACAATTAAGATAGAAAGTATTTCCATCATCCCCCAAAATTTTCTCATTCCCTTTTGTAGTCAATTTCCTTCCTTCTCCAGCTCCCCTGGAAGCCACAGATCTAATTACCCTATACTTTCGCCTTGTGGAGAATGTCATGTAAATGCAATCACACAGTATATGTTCTTGTGAGTCTGGCTCCTCTCACCTAGCAAAATGCTTTTACATTTCCTATGTATTATTTCATATAAAAGTAGTCATTCTTTTTTGTTGCTGAGGAGTATGGCATTATATTGTTATTTGTTTATTTATTAGGTAATGGGCATTTGGTTGGTTTCTGGCTTCTGGTGATTATAAATGAAAGTGCTCTAAATATTGGTGCACAAGTTTGTGTGTGCTCATGTGTGAAGATATGGGTGTGGGATTCCCTTGGTGTGCAACTGCTGGGTCATATGTAAATGTACGTTTAACTTTATAAGAAACCATCAAATTATATTCCAAAGCAATTTCACAATGCTTCATTCCCATCAGAAATGTATGAGAGACTCTGTTCCAGTTGCTTTGCATATGTGTAAGCATTTTGTATTGTCAATATTCTTTTAATTTGAGCAATTCTAGTAAGTATGTGGTAGTATCTCATAGTTTTAGTTTGCATTTCCCTAACGGCTAATTATTTCAAAAAATTTCTCATGTTTGTTTCTTTGTCATCCATATATCTTCTTTGGTAATGTCTCTTTAAATCTTCTGCCCATTTTTTGGGTGGGAGAGGAGTGTTGTTCATGTTTACAATAGACATTTTTAATTGTATCATAGTTTTGCTAGTCAACACCCGCTGTTTCTTAGCATGAAACTACATTGAGCGCATCAATCCTCCATCACCTGAGAATATTTCAACACCTCATACATACAAGCTTTATGATAGGCAAGAAAGATAGGCAAGACAAATTACTCAATTGTCTAAAGTGAGTAACTTCCCAAGAGGGTTTTCTCTCAATTTAGTGGTGAGAATAGCTCTTCACCTATTCCATTCTCGTCTCTCCCCTTAACTCCTTGCTCACTCCTCCTCAGCCTCCGCCCTTTCTTGCTGATGGAGCACATGCCAAAGATGCTCTTGCTCAGGGCTTTTGACCTAGGGCTCATTTTACCTGGAAAATTCTTTCGCCAAAAAATTGCATAGCTTTTACTTGGCTTCCTCCTCCACTTCGCTCAGGTCTCTGGTACAACAACGTCTTACTGAGTAGGCCTTACCAGACCAGCCTGTGTAAAACAGAACCACTTCCTTCCCCCACATCCTTCTAGGTGATATTTCTTTGTAGCATTTATCACCACTTGGTATACTGTATTTTATTCACTTCTTTGTTTATTATCTAACTCTTCCCACTGAAATTTAAGTCCATGAAAGCAGAAATTTGACCTATCTGCTTCTCCACTAGATTCGAAAATCTGGAAAAATATCCAGGATATAGCAGGCATTCGATAAATTGTGGGTGGAATTAATAACTCTTGAGGAGAGAGGTGAATGAGCAAAATGTTAAATAGCTGTCAGAGTTTTTAGATAGGCCTGTACATCATACCAGATCTGGCCTGCTCCCAGCACTTAAAAGAAAAGTTGAGTAACCTATTTTGCATTTGACACATGTGAATTCCTAAACCAAGCTTCCTTGGCCTGACCCTGTGTACCATTTCTAAATGGATGAGATGGTCCTTTAAAAACTAGCCCAAAGATGGCAGCAAACAGAGGTGGCAACAGTCGCCTCTGTTTGCGGCCCACTGCCTGATTTCCCTTTGTCTCTGGCTGGTTTGTTGCTACAACAAAGCAGAAACAAGCTTGCTGAGTCCGAGGATTCTCTCTTGGGTACAATTTGTGAATAGACTAGACTCTTCTTAGGACTTCCATTAACTTTATTTTAGACTCTCCCACTCTTTTATTTGTTGTTGTTGTTGTTTCCCTTGCATTCTCATGTTGCACACACAGACAGGACATTTAGTTGCTTGCTTTTCTGTAGGTTCTTCTGAATAGACTGGAGTCATGGGCAAGGGTGATTCTCCATCATGCAATGAATGGGTTGTTCTTGAATTCAAGGTCTCCAGGTTTGGGAACTTTAAGAAGTTACTCTTCTTTGGTGGAGCTTAGATCACAACGGAGGCAAGAGTGGGTTCTCTATAGTTTTTAATACTTCTCAGTGTTCCTACTCATAAATAGTTTCCCACACCTGGTTCAGATCTGGAGACCTTCCTGCATGTAGATATGGTAGAACCCAACTCTAGACTGGGACGAATTGGGGACAATAGAGAAATTCCTGGGAAAAAAATAACCAACTAACCAAGCAATCAAATGAACAAAAACTCCACCAAACATTTAACATTAAAAGGTTGCTTTTGAAATCAAGAGTATTTTATGGTTAACAAAAAATTGGAGGAAAATGTTTCTAGAAATATACTGTTTCTTTTTTTTTAAATTTGAAAGAGATATTCAGATTTTTCCACACATTTTTAGTTCAAAAATCGTTGGAAGATAATGACAGCCTAACCTACATTAATAAAACACAAAACAGTGTTCGGGCCTTTTTATTGTCAAGGCTTCACAAACGGGAGCAGGTGTTGTAAGAGCAAAGGGACAGTGTGTGTAGCTTTTCCCTTAGACCGAGTTCCTTTATAAAGTGTATCCTTGCAGAGTCTGATTTTCAGAAATCTTCTAAGCTGAGCATGTTTCAAAACTGATCTTTACCTCCTCGGTGATCTTAAGCAAAATTATGAAAATCTTCCCAAATCCTGATTTTATAACGCCAAGAAATACTGACAGTGATGCTTCAGGAGGTTAATGATGGTCTAATTATCTTGCACCAATAAGGAAAAAGAGTCAGCCTTTTGGCAAGATTATGTCAGAACTAGTCAGATAATATAGATATTTCTACCTCCACACATTTTCTAACGGGGAATGTTGCTGCTTTAATTAAATGTTATATGAATACATTTCAAATAGATCCAAACACAGGGCAAACTCTGTTTCAGAACTGCTGTTCCTACATTTAAAATGTATTTGAAATGTAATTTTAAAGAAAAAAAACCAGATAATGGGAAAGAAAAACTAAAATAACTCGAAACAAGCAGACTATAGTAGCTCATCATTACACTAATATATCAAACAATGTGATCTTAGCTTAATTATCCCCTTTGAGAGTTGAGGAAACTAAGCACAACCTTCAATTTACAGCTGTTTGGTGCCGGGAACCTGAATTATTATTTAAGAAGAAGGGGG
Organism: Lepilemur ruficaudatus; assembly: GCA_963574885.1. Lineage (NCBI taxonomy): Eukaryota > Metazoa > Chordata > Mammalia > Primates > Lepilemuridae > Lepilemur > Lepilemur ruficaudatus. Next base: position 55,138 of record CAUYRT010079769.1, on the reverse strand, counting down.
GAAAAAGTTTATTTATTGTGACCTCCACTCAGTTTTTATTCATCGTGGAAAATCTGTATATTCACAAATGAGGGCTATTCATCCTCAGACCGCGGCATTCTTCAGCTGTCCCGGCCGACATCAACTGCACTTCTCCAGCTTTTGTGTGCATCTCGAAGGCTCTTCATCCAGATTGTTCATCATCTTGATGGTCGAGCTTTATCTGGCTTTTGTGCAGCTGCATTCCGCTTATCCAAAGTGCGGAGGGAGATGAGGGAGAGGGAGAGAGACCAGGGCGAGCTAGCGAGCAGGAGAGAGGGAGCAGGAGAGACGGAGAGAATAGAAAGGAGAAAAAGCAATGGCCGGTGCACATATGAGGATAATTTGTAGTTTCTCAATAATAATAATAAAAAAAGGAGGACAGGCTAATTACTGGCTTAACTAGGGCAGCCTGTGGATCTTCATGTCAAAAGGACTGCCGTAATTATTTGCCATCAAAGCACATTCATATTGTGGCACAAAAGAAGGGCCTTTTGCAAATGGATCTTGCTAATAAACAGGGCTGAGAGGAGCATTATGTGTCTCCCTGGTTGCAGGCACATTAACACAGTGACATGGAGCATAACTCCAGGCCTGAGGAAAAAAACACCAGAATGATAATTATCCCCCTACCCTCCCCAGCCTCCCTTGCCTTTCCCTTTGTGTTGGACGAGGAAGCTGAACATGACCTATTGGAGGGCTCAAGGCAGGCTATTAGTGACCCCTGAGCCCTGACAAGGTGCCTCTGTTCTTTTAAAAGCTGCCTCTTGATGTCAGGAGGGCCACGTGGACCGGCAGGCTCCGCTCGAAATGGTCCAGCAAACACTTCAACCTTAAAGACACCTGGAAGGTCATGACCAGTTTAATGCAGATGAAGACAGCAGAGACAGGCTCCCTTGAATCCTGGGACTTCAGTCCTCCCCCAGCCCTGGTTCTCTTTCCTTCTTCTTTATCCACACTTGCTCCATCGCACGTACTTATGTCCTCGAAACTCAATTCAGGGGACAAAAGTTCTCTCTTGTTTTAGTAAATGAAGAGAGTCATAGGGAAACATTTTCCTGCCATAGAATAATTTATGGAAGAAAAATTACGGGACAACAGTGTGCAAGAGATCTAGGAAAAAGAAGATCAAGGTGGATGCAAATACAGCCCCCTAGATTAACCCTTCCACTAGCGGATGTAAACACACACAGATTTCCCACAGGCAGGGGGTCACTGGCAGGGCTGGGGGTCTGCGGGGAGTAAAGAGAACTCCGTTGCTTTTCCTGCTTCTTACTGGGCAGGTGGTGAGAGGCTCCTTCGCAATGGAAACTCCAGCAAACAAGTCTGAAGCTCAGCTGCTCACCTGCGGGCTCCGACCTGCCCCACTTCGGAGGTTGCTGGAGCTGCCAGTCATCTCGAAGACTCCAGCCTTGTTCTGGTTCCACACAAAGCAGTTGATGTGGGAGAAAAGGACCGGTCATCAGCTTGGAAAGCAGACCCGAGACTGTTAAGGTTGGATTGTCTTTTCCTTTCATCTCGTCTTTCCTTTCTGTCTTCCAATTGTTCTGTGAGTGATGTCTTCTGACATCGAGTGGACATCCCAGAACCCAGAAGATGGGGAAAAGGATTCTATTTTACATGAAGCAGAAGGAAACTCAATCCTGGTAGCTCTTATTTACCCAGCAGAAGAATGAAAAGTGAAAATTTGCATTGTGAAAATTTGCTGGCTTTGCAAAAGCCAGCTTCCCTGAGCATTTAAATATTTAATTATTGGAAAGGTCGGAGGTAGATAAACTTCAAGTTAAAATGTTCTGAGCCATTTTTAATGGGATTTCTACCGGGAGTGACTTAAAAACATGAAAATACGTATATCTGTGGGAAAACAAGATTAAGGATTTTTACGATTTGTCTTAAAACTGCTCAGGAGTGTGCCCTCTGTGGGAAGCAGCTTGAGTCTAGGGGTGTAATACACTCTCAGGTTGTAAATCTCCCAATAATCAATCAATCAATCAATCAATTCCTTTCTCTCTCTTCCTGCCTTTCTCTCTCCTTCCCTCCCTCTCTCCCTTTCTTCCTTTTTTCTTTCTTTCTCTCTTCCTTTTCAAATAGTCTTAACATGAATTGGATATGAACTTACTTATTATAGATCATAGATTTTCCAAATTGTTAAAAATGGTAAAAAAAAAAAAAAAGTTGAAACCACCCTATTCTTTTTCATTTCTTTAGCCTGGACCTCTCTGTCTGGACTTTTAAATGCTTGTATCTAACTGCTCACAAGAACTCCAAACTTGCATGTCTAATAGACATTTCAAACTCAACATACCTGGAATGGAACTAGTGATTTTCCCCCACAAAACTTGCTCTATTCACTGTTTTTCCAATCTCAGTGGATGGCAACTGCAGCTTTCCAAAGCTTAGCTCAGAACCTTGTAATGGTTCTTGTCCCCTCTCTTTCTCTTCTCACCTCCAATCTGTCAGAAAATGCTATTGGCCCTACTTCCAAAACGCATGCAGAACCTGACCGTGACTCAGCCACCTCCACCGGTACCTTGGTCTGCGTCCCCCTCACCTCTCGCCTCCGTTACTCCAGTAGCATTTTAACAGATCTCCTGTCCCGCATTGGTTTATAGCTCAGCTGCCAGATCCGTCCTTCTAAACTGTGAGTCAGTCGTGTTGGAAGTTTCTTACAAAGGCCCACGAGGCTCTTTGACTTTATCTCCTGTGTTTTCTGCTCTTGATCCTTCTGTTCCAGCCACAGTGCTCACCCAATTTTCCCTACAGACCCAGCAAGAATGCCTCCATGTTAGTACACTCGACTCCCTAACCACCACTTCATTTTCCAGAACTTGCTTTCTCAGTGACGCCTACTGTAACCACCTTATTTAACACTGCAGCCTGCCCCTCACCCCCGACACCCTGGATCTCCTTTGCCCCTGGCACATATTTTTTTTTTTCAATGAAACTTATTGGGAATACTGTGTAATTTGTTTTATTTCAGCTATTATTTTTGCTGTTTATTTTTGTCTCATAAGCTTTTAAGAGGGTAGCGTTCTTTGGGTTTTTCTTTTTTTGTTTCTTTTCTTTTTCTTCACTGATGTACTCACAAGTACATAGAATAGTGTCTAGAGTATAGTAATTGATCAATAAATATTTGTGATGTGAATATTGGATAAATGAATTCTAAAGTTTAGGAAAATGGAGATTAGTAGTAATGATTAAAAAACAAAACAAAACAAAACAATGGAAGGTGTTCAGAGGAAAAAAACAAAACAAAACTTGCCAGGATAAAACAAATCCAGAAGGAGAATGCGGGTCACTGGATTACCACACCGTGAGACCTATTGCACTGCTTTGCTCTCTTTCTTGCTTGTGCTGGATTGGTTGCATTTACATAGTCTCCTGTCTCACCCTCTCCTGGAGAAAATAATATAAGGTTTTTTGTTCATTTTTGTTTTCTTTTGTTTTTTTTTCCTGCATAACCAAAAATATTTTGGAGCAGATTTTTGTTTTTTGCCAGTGTCCCTTCCCCTTTGGCCAATGTTTCCTAGATCAATTATCATGGAATCACAACAGCCAAAGTGGGTGCTTTAGAATCTCCTGCCTTTCCCCACCCTCAGACCATTAAGCATTAGAGCTACAAAAATAGAAAAGAAGGGATCAGCTCCAAAGGTCTGCCTTGCCCACCTCAAGCGATAGCCTTAGCAATATGTCTATCTGACCTCATAGCTTTCTAGGTGATTGGATCTCTCAATGTCACAGGGCAAACCATCGACAGTTCAGCTGCCAACTCTTAACTCCCAGGCTCGGGTTCATCTCAGTAATCCATGTCTACCTCTCTCCTTCTCCAGCAGTCTATCTTTATCTCTCTGTGTAATATCTAAATCAAAGATTAGAGAAGAATTTGAGAGGGAGCATTTGAATAAAGATAACTATTTTTAATCAGAATAAATCAGTTTGTTACTCATCATAGGATGCTTCTAAGTAGGACAAAGGGAGGTAGGGAAAGAGGAACAGAATGAGATGAGGTTGCCATCGTGGACATCTACTCTCACTCTGAGCTCAAGTTATATCCTCACGAGGCTGGGGATCCTGGAAGTGTGGCATGAATTTCCCTGGTTCCCGAATCAGAAGAGCTGTTTCTTTCACATATCTGCAGGTCCTCTCTGCCTGTTTCAGTAGAGCAGGCTGGGAATTGTGTGTTTGTCTCAGAAGGCCAAGGTCATGCCTGCTCTAGAACACAGAGGCAGCAGGGTGCCCAGGACTTGACGACCAGCACAAGACCTGGAGTCACCACCGGATGCAAACCTCTATGTGGCACAGAGGAGGCCCTTAGAAATGCTGAAATGCTTACTTTCACTTTAATGAGTAGGCAGGGGAGCTTAATGCCTCTCATGATTTCCCCCTTTACTGCGAAACGTGGACTCTGTCAGCAACCTGGAGAACATTAGCAAATGCAAGAATCAGCTTACACTGCTATGCTGTAGGAGAATCATTTGTTAGTTAAGTAAAAACCTGGATTAATTGCAGCTGTCTGTTTGTGAAAATATTGACTAAGGAGAGCTTTGGTATGCATTTAAGAAAGGTAAAAATCTCACAGACTCATGCAATTTAAGTCCTTTTTTGTTCATTAGTAGTAGATAGGGCAGTAATAAACACGGAAGTTTTGGTCCAACTGAAGGATGATGGTACAGGAAAAAATAATTAGAAGGGATTTTGCAAAGTTTTTTTTTTTTCCTGAGTTATCTGTGAACACATGTGGGTGCATGGAAGGGTGGATCAGCAAGGCTAGAAAACGCATCTAAAGGTGGCTTTCCTGTGAAGTTGCCTTTTGGGGTTTTTTCCTCCCTTTTGTGTGACTTTGGGAGAAAGAGTCCTAGAAAACCTTATGAAAATCGCCTTGGGAAGATCAAAAAATGTTTTTTCCTGTGGGCTAACAACTAAATTAAAGAATGACGTCAGTGTGACATGTTGTGTTGTATGTTTAAGGCGGGTCTTGTTTCCCAAAGTGTCATTTTGTGTTTGGTTCCCTGTCCATGTTTTCTGCTCCCAAATGTATTACTGTTCAAAATCATTTACTTTGGTTTAAAATTATGTGTGGGATGTCAATTATGGACTTAGAAAACATGCTTCGATCAAAGTGTTTATCGATACTAGAACATGCAGAAGAATCTTTGTTGAAGAAACAATACCATCTCTTCTTTAAAGATTTGAAAGTCGAATTAATCAGGTCTCCCATTGTGGGCCCAAACATCTTGTGCTGGGTGGAACAATATTCCCAGGCTACGTTTTCAGGGATCCTCCTTCAAACAAAGGGGGATTTCCTTCCGCCTTCTATAGTCCAGTTTTAAAACCAAGTGGAATCTGCCGCGTAATTGTTTCCATAAGGAGAGGCTTCATTCTGTGTCTGAATCCTCTTTGCCCTCCTGTCCCTGAGTGCGCCTTACCGAAGAGCAGTGTGCAAAAAGTCGGTGGAGTGGCTGCCACAGTCTGAGACCCCCTACAAAGGACCAAACAAAATAGGGTCCCCAGTGCTAGTGCTTGGATCAAAAGAGAGGCAAATCAAAGATTCACCTTTAGAAGGCTTGTGTAGGTCTTGCCACTCATTAACTCATTAATATGGGTTCATTGATTCTTTAATGAAAGCTGACCACTCATAGAACTTGAGGAAAGAATCCTGAAATTTAGCTCAGGTTTTCAGGGTGAATTTATTGTTGTTATTATGACAGTGAATAAAATTACTTAATATTTACTTTCCTCCTAAGGGATAACACGTATGTGTATTTGCCTTCTACACTCATGTTTAAAACCTAAATACACATACATGCACATACACATTCACACACAGAAAAATATGTATGCTTGTATGTGTGTATACACAGAACAACATATATGTATACATCTTAAAATATGGAAAATTTCCAGGCCTTTCAACATGGCCCACAGCATGCATGTACTTGTACTGTCTTTTGTGTCTACAGTGTGGTGTAATACATTTTTTTCCTTAAAATGTTAACCTTCCATACTCTAAAAGTAATACATCTTCATTGTAGAACCCCAAAACACACACACACACATGCGCACACACACACCACATAATACCATCATGTAAAGACAACACTACTATTTTTTTGTTATTATTTTTATGTAGGCTATTTTTAAATTTTAGTTTTTCCCAGCCTATTGTCCTCTAAGAGGAAGGTGGTATATCTTTAGATGAAAAAAAATTGTGGCATAATTGGCCCATTCATTTTAGTATTTTAAAACAATGCACATTATTTTTAACAGTCTCCTTCTCTGTAGTACATGCCCATTCGCTGTCTGTCATCCATCCACCATCCTTCATCCATCTGTCCATCCATCCATCCATCCATCCATCTTTCCCATGGATACTTTCTCATCTTCAAGTAATTTCTTGAATTTCCTTTAGGATTTTGTTTCAACCAGTCTTTTTCCATTATCCCAGGTAGATCCAAACTCCATTTGATAATGTGCCAGCATGTTAGTGGTGTGTTTCCTTGGTGTGCTCTTTCCCACCGTCTCTCATCGCCAGTCTTTAGCAACTCAACCGAATGGCCTGGATTACGATGTTACTATTTAATCCGTTTAACATATAACTCTGGACTTTCCCTCTCTGGTCACCATCTAGAGTTCATCTCTCCCACGGCTTCATGTCAGTTCACCTCCGTCAGGATCTGTGTGCCCCTCCTATCATCCCTTTTGTAATCACTTCCTCCCATTTGACCTCGGCACAGCAGTCAGTCACTTCAGCAACATGCCATCTCACGCCTCCAGTTGATTATTGACTTTGTCTCTCTGCAAGTCCAGGTCAGCCCAGGTACTTTTTTCTCCTTTTTGCCACTGCTGAAGAAAATTTTGTGACTTCATTGATTGATTAAAATTTATGATTTTCAACCTCAGCTGAACTTCTAAAGCTGCTGAAAATACCTTTTTAATGGCAAGTGACCCTCTTTTCATTCCTTTCTAATATTTTATCACTTACCTAAAACTACCAATTGGTTTCGGTCTCTTTTGTTTTAGTGGAGAAGCTGCCCTCCTACCAGTAAGTTACGGATGATGGTCTGGTATGGTGGAAACACTATGGACTCTGGACTCTGCTAAGTTAGAATTTGGTCCCCACCACTTACCATCTGTGTGACCTTGGTTAATTGACTTCGTCCTTCCAGACTTGTTTTCCTGGTTTTGAAAATCTTACTTACTTCATAGGTTTGTTGAGAAAGTTAAATGACATGACATTTTCAAAGTGCTTAGAACACAGTCGATTCTTAATTGTAGCTATTATTATTTTTTATCAGGCAGCAGTGCTATTAATTTCCTTTTCTATTTAATTCCAAGTTTATTTATACTTTTGTCATTTATTACCTCTTTTTATATTGATTTGGGAAAAGAAATGGCCACTCCTCTTAAGAGTACTTCCTGGAGACTGCACCCTGCGTGCTGGGCTGCTGTCCCATCAGTCGTCCCCGCTCTTTCTTGGTTCTCCAACTCAAGTGGCCACACATTGTCGTCATGTGAACACCCGCTCTATCTCAATCCCTTCCTTTTCAACAATTCTTTTCCTTTTCACTCTTCAGGACTTTGCTCCATCACATCTCCTTAAACCCTTCACTGAAACTGCTTGTAAAAGTTCCCAGTGACGCCCAGTTGGCAGCGTCAGTCAGGGCTGGACTTCAGTTCAGCCCAGCTCCAATATCCTGTCCTGAAGGAGCGCAAGGAGAAAGTTGCCCTTACTGTGCTCCCACAGAAGTTTGTTTCTCCACATACCATCTATGATATTATGGATATTATGGCACTTATCACATTGTATTGTTACTGGGTTTCTGTCTGTCTGCCTCAGCTGTTAAATGGTCAATGACTTGCAGGGAGGCACTGGACTTTATACCTAAAGGCTAAACTGATGGACAGACAGACAGACACACACACACACACACCCCACAACCTTGTTGACTTCAAAGACTGTTGTCCCAAAGAGGAAACTTGACATTAAAAATCTGCCATTATACACACCTTCAGGCTCCTAAATGTTAATAATGAACATCTTTTCATGTTTAGTGAGTGTTGCCAAGATTTCTCTGACATTGCCGTCAGCCATTCAGCAAATATCGGTTGCCTGCTATGTGCAGGGTGCTGTCCTGAGTAACGGGGATTCAGCTGTGAATAAGATCTAAGACCAACACAGTCTCTGCTTTATGGGGCTGGTTGGAAATTCAGGGATTTGTGGATTCTGTATATCTACCCTTCCCCATATGACATATTAAACACTTAAAGTTTTATAGCCTGGCAATTAGAACTCTTTACAAGAGGGAGTTCTGCTAAAAATTTCTATAATTTTTCACTTGGGTAGAAAATATATTTCTCTCCCTACTCATCTGGAGCCAGAGATTTATTCAATGAATTCAGTTTAAATTTCAATAAGTATTTTGACTTTCATATACAAATGATTAAAAAATATGGGAATATGTATACTTGTTATTTAAATTCTGAGCCCCTGTGGACTTATGCAAGCCCCTGCATGAAGATTTTGTGCACATGACACAGGTCAAGAAAGGAGTAATAAGCACTAGGGAAAAGTATACAGATCGGAAAGTTTTACTTTTGTAAGGTCATCTGTTGATAAAGAATTATGAAAAAAATCTCCACTTTGAAAGGGTGGGTTTTTAAAATAGTCTATAAAAATATATGTATAAACAGAAGTAGTCTATCATTGCTTCAAATCTCAATATGTGATTTTTCCATTCTGAGGTTTTTATTCTGAGATTCCTGGATAGAAATACATATATATATATATATATATATACTCGGTAGCCTGCTATTTATTGAACAAGAGATACATTTGAAATATCCTTATCAAGATCATTATGTAACTTCTGAAAAACTAGGTACCCTACTTTGAAAATATTTGAGATGATGTAATGCATTATCAGTACAAGGTGATAGCGCGCAGTTTGTTTTGAAACTGGTGCCTGTCGCTGGAGTACAAAACATTAGTCATTGCTACCAGGTGTTTCAAGAATATAATCAGAGAAGAAGTATGATATGATCACCCCAACCAAGGCGCCGGAAGAACTGAAGCGACCTGTTCGTGTCTTCTAGTTGATAACTTTGAGTGAATGTCGTCGGTATAATCAGGTCTTTGTGTATTGAGCTAAACTGTGGCTCTCGCTGTCTTCTTTATGTTGCCGATATTTTCATTCTCTCTTGTCCTCTTTTTGATTTTTGGCTCCATCTTTTCAACAGCTTGGGATGTGCAAAGTTTGATGAGACTTTGGCTTCCGCTGGGAACCCGGGGATGGTGACAAAGGGAACTGCCTTCTTCACTTCTGATTTCACAGCAGCTTCAGCGATATTTGGCACCTTGTGAATGCACAACAGATATTTGTTGTGGGACTGAATGGAGAGGCCTGGTTGCTTTGCAAGTCTGTGTGGCCCCTGTAATCGGAAATCGTGGTGATTTCCTATATGAAATTCCTCCATTCTCCTGCTTCCGTTCTCAACAGAAGATAGGACTCTTCCATGACTCCACGGAGAATGTTTGAGGCTCTGAGAGATGAAGTTATGGCTTTGATGAAGTTTGTTCTCAGTCTCCTTCGACCAACTCCCTATCCAGTTGGCCTCCCCATTCTTTCCTTATGCTTTCTGTCTCTTTATTTACTCCAAGGTTAAGAAGATTTTGTAGAATTTGCATTTTAATAGTAGGCAATGCTTTAAACCAAAAGAGTAGCTTTCTAACTCATATAATGTCAGGTATCAGTCATCAGGTAGCAGAAGGTATTTGGGGTGGATAGAGATTTCCTGGGATCTCTTGAAATCAGTTGAGTTGTGAAAGCCACGTCTTCTGCCGAAAGATTAGGCAAGCACTAAAACAGAGTATTATTTGATGTTGAACAAGAGACATTCCTCATGGACATAAATTGGGATTTCCATTCTTTATTAAACTTTAAAAATGGTTATGACAAAGGACTTCTGAATGACTTAGATAAAAGTTTATTTTTCTTCTGCCTAACAGCCCCTCCCCTGCCACGCACACACGTGCTCACACAGACATACGCTTCTTACATACATCATATACTAGCACTTCCTCGGTCTCCTTGTTTAGTGTATTCAGCTTTTGGGCAAAGGTCCAGGTTGAAAAGGCACCTCCAACTCAAGCACCCACAGTTTATTGAATCTGCACAACATTTAACAGGATTCAAATTGCATCACATGTTTGCCTTTCCTGGGATCAGATCAGAGACTACCTCTGATAGCAAAGGCCAGCCAACAGGTCTATGGCAAACCTAGAAAAAGCTGGGAAATATCCTTTTTACAGAACTCTTTTGTAGAACATAATTTGCCCCAGACATTTTCATCTTTAAAAGCATATAGATTTATAGGCTTGATTTCTTAATCAGGGTGAACTTTTGTTAATGTTTCGTGGCTCAGATATATATGGTTGTGCCATGGACCCAGTGGTGATATTAGTAATAAAGACAATATTATTAATATCACTACATCAATATAAAAAGAGTTATAGAGTTAACATTTGTGAAGCAAAAAAAAAAAAAAAAAATCCCAGGTTAACAGTTGCCTTCTCTGACATTAACTCACTTGTTGGCAATATTTTAGGTACTTATCTAGTTTATATACAAGGACCAGTATTTGGCAAGAGTAATCAAAGACACACAGAAACTACCAGTTGCTTCTTATTTTTTCTTTTTTCTTACTTTTCATTTCCCCCTCCTCCTCCTTCTGATGAAATTTTATTATTTCTTTGCAACTCTGAGTCAGCCTCCAGTGGGGGGCTATGTGTCCTTTCAGAGCCAAAGTGCAGTATTTGAACTTTGCTATCACATAACACTTTCCAAGGCTGCGTGTCTGAAATGACTTAATTTGCACTGCAGGACCAGCCCTGAACCCACAAATACTCCAAAAAGCCACAGTGAGCCAGGGCAGCAGACCTATTACTAATTTTTTATTAGAATCCCTGAGGCACCCAACACAGGGCCCCAAAGCAGCTTTAATAATAGACAACATACAGCACATTTTTCTTGTATTGCCATGTAATCAAATCTGAGGCTGCTGTTCACTTTCTTTGTTTTACCTAGAGGACCAGCTTCCAATTTAGTTGTGGCCTACTCTAAACTGATTTTTCATTGTAATTAATGCCTACTTTGGCCTCAGCCACTTATACAACTTTCCATTAGAGGTTTGCAGCCATCCACAGAGTATTTTACTAAGTTACCCTCACAGACCTGCTATAGCTGCAATTTTGTTAAAGTCTTTCTTTTTATTATTTTTTGCGAAGAATTTTTAAATTGCTTAGCCAAATTGTTTTTTTGTAATTTTTTTTTTCTTTTTCCTACTCTCCTGCTGCACCTATTAAAATATTTGGGCCAGGGTCCAAGCTGGGGAAAGACACACACACACAAACACACACACACACACACACCATTCACCCTCTTCATTGCCCCTCACCAACCCAGCCTTTAAGTGATTTCAGAAAAGCTAGTGGAACTTACTTCGGTCCAGGGTCTGCTGCGGTTAATTTTCTGTCTGTGTTTTATACTGTCCATTTCCTCTGAAATAGTACCTGAGGTTTAAGGTTCCTCAGCAGAGGATGTTAGGAGACCTCTGCAAACATTCAGGCAGCAGCCTTCCCACCACTAACCTTAAAAAAGATTATGGCAGTGGGCCCAGGGTCAGATTGAATAGATGAAAAAGTATATGCCATGCCTTTGCTGCTCCCTGAACCTTTCTCTGTCGGCTGGGTTGACATTTTCAGTGACTTTTCTTAGAGCCTTGTTTAGACTGGCTTCCTAGAAAATTCTGGATCTGTTTCCTACCACCTTTTTCTTACTCGCTCCCCCCCTTGGCATTACTAAATCACAAAAAACAACTATCACAAATTAGAGGGCTCTGGCTCCTTCGATGGTCCCCTTTGAACACGAAGATGTGGTTTTCAAGAGGAACCAATGAATTTGTGAGGTCCATCAACACATCATTGATAAAGGGTAGAGTCTGCAGAAAGGAGCTTGGTGGGGGCAATTCCTTTAAAGGCCTTGGCTAAGAATACTCTGAAAAGGAAGTAAGAGATCTTTGTACAGTTTTTAATTCTTACACTTTAAACATTAGTAGTTTATCCTATAGGACTGATGGGAAAATCTCCTACTTTCTGGTAATGAGCAATGGATTTCCTTATTTTAACTGATACAGGTTATACAAATTCTGTTAGCCATTGAATATAATTCCCTTTCTAATATTTAATAGTCTTTTGCCCTGGGATAACATTTTATACTGTTGCATAATTCTGTTAGCCTTTTAAGTGGTGTATACAGACTCTTTGGATCACATCGACAATGTGTATTGAAATTGGAACGTATACAAAGTCTTAATGGAACCCTGTGTCTATGTTGTGGCTAACTTTCAACAACTGGGTGATATTTGATAAAGGAGAGCACATTTGTAGGCTGGGAAAAGTTGAGATCCAGGTCTGTTTTCCAACCTCATTGTTTATTTATTAAACAAATAAGGCCAGCTTGGTCTTCAGTAGGTAGTGTGGACTCACAAAGTTTATGACAAGTTCTTCTTTCTTTTTCCCAGAAAAGATCTTCGAGCATCAGTGGATAAACAGAAGCACCCATATAAAGTGCTTGATAATTCATGTTTTTTTGCATAGAAACATGGCACCATCAGTTATCTTTTACATAAGAAGTGAGACGTAAAGTAATGAGACTGATTTGTGTATGAGGCTTAAGAAATCAGGTAGTCTGCTTACATGCACACCTCATGCATCTTATGTTTGCATTCATACATATAAATCATCTAAACTCATTTAAATATAGAGTGACACTGAAAAGGCAGTGCATTTGTAATTCATCAAGCAATATGTTTTTCTTCTAAATTGAAGAGATCTTATGTACTATGGATAGAATAAGTTGTAAGTACTGAAGACCAAAAAAGAATCTCAACCAACATTGAGAAGCAAATTTCTAAAAGTTTAATTAAGAAAAACTTTATCATAGTGGTAAATTTTACTCTTCTATTTTTTTCAACCCCTTCCTCTTTGCCTGTATTACCCAAATTATCTCTCCGGCCTGCTTTCTGAATGTGATCACCCAGTCACACCTTTACGCAGTCACGGGCTTTTCCTCTTACCTGCCACAGGCACCCTGCCACCCCCACTGTACACCAACTGGCTCCTATTTTAAAGCACTGCCTATTTTAAAGAATATATCAGAGATCGCCTAAAATGCCTGTTCTGGCAAATAAAGACAATCTTTTTCTTTTTTTTAAAGAAACATCAGGATAGTTTTATTTCACTCTTATTTTTAAATGAAAACGTGAGGTTTGACTTTCTGGCTTTAGAGTCCCTCAGAGCAACAATTTGGGATTACTTTCGATAGGTTTTTCCAAACCGTATGTGTGTGTTTATGTATGTAAGATGAAGGATGGGCAGGGGAACATTCTAGTTGGGTCATTAACAGATGTTAGAATTTTCTAACAAACAGAACAATTGAGTATCCTACCAGGTGCCCGACCAAAACATCCCTTCCTGACATGTAAGTGGAATCAGATGGACTCAACACAAATGCATTTTGTTTTTGAATGTGAATGGGATATTTCCTTGTCTCTCTGATACAAGGCCAGGCACTAAGCATTACACAGGGGTTGGATGACTGTGGTTGGGCTGGGCCCGATGGCCCCATGCTGGGCTGTTCAGAGGCCCTTTCGCAGTACTGAATGTAAATATAAGGGCTCTTTTGCGTAACTGGAATGACTTGGCACCCAAAACTTTTAGGGCAAGGGGACTGAAGAGATATACCCTCACTTTGCAGAGGAGGAAAATGAGACCCAGAGAAGTTAATTAAATTGCCCCAGACTCTGCAACCAATGAGTCCACTATGAATAGAACCCAGATCCTTGTAGAATGTTCTCTCTCTCCATCTGCACAAATACTTCTGAAGCTTCCTGTCAAAGCCCAGTCCCACACAGAGACTGAAATATTAAATTTTGGAAAGCAGTTTAAAGTACCACTTAATCTGCATCTATAGTTACAGCCCCAGTATGAATCTCCAAACAACTTTCCTGCTAGAGCAGCCATTTGCAATAGACCATTTAAAACCTGATTCTGGTGCAGTGGGGAGCATCACACCAGGAGTTAGGGGTGTCTATCTCAGGCCTGGCTGAAGTATTCATGATCAGGAGTTTTGAACATTAATGTGCACTGAAGTCATCTAGGGGACTACTCTAGTCCTCGTCTAGAGGACTACTGCACAGTCCTCCTCGTCTAGAGGACTGGGCAGACCCCACAGTCCTCTAGATAGGAACTCCATAGATCTCAGATGGCTTCTAATCAGCAGCGTGTTCTTGAACAATAGGTACCAAGTGTTGCTTCATGCCTCACACTGTTCTCAGGGCCAGGAGTATCTCTGTTGCGTAAGACTGCTTTCACGAAGTCTCGAGTCAAATGTGTATGTGTGTGTGCGTGTGTGTGTGTGTTTGAGGGGGCAGGGGAAATAGCCAATAAACACATCTTAAATAAATACGTTGAATTCAGAGTCTGATAAATAACATAAAAATAAGGCATAATACATTAATACATGGTTGTGTGCAACTGTACTTCCTAGTATAGACAGAGATGGCTTTTCAGAGACTCAAGTAGGGAGGAAGAAGCTGTGAATGCCCTTGGTGTGACTGTGGGTTGCAAAGAAGGGTGGGGTGGGCAGACGGTGTGGACGAGGGAAGAATGGCAGCCGTGAGGTGTGAGGGCAGCCAGGGCATGTCCGCCCTCTGCGTGGAGGTGCGTAACCCTGAGCGCGGATTGCCTTCGAGTCGTGGTGGGCAGCTATTGAGTGGTTTTTAGCTGGAGAATGATAAAAATCCAATTTATGCTCTGAAGAGTTGCATTTTCAACAAGTGTTCCAGGTGATTCTGATTCAGTCGCACACTTTGAAATTCTCAATTAATGTGTGGTCTTCAGCAGTGATTTGTCTTTCTGGGTTTCGGTTTTCTTACTTACGAAATTTAATTCCTGACCACCCCAATATCACAGGAGTGTAAAAATCAAATGTTTCCTTGGGAATAACATGAAAACATAATTTTTTTTAAAAGAAGTTATTTATTTATTTTTACTTCTGTCTCTATGGCCAAACTAGGGGACAGTTGTCTGGGAGGTAATTCAGAGTTTGACCACTGAGTCGAAAGAGTCATATACTTCAGAAAACCCACTTGTAACCGACTTATTTTTCTTCTTTCCTGTTTCATTGTAAGTGGATTTCCCTTTTGTGTACGTATATGTTTGAGACAGATGGCAACTTTACAGCATGATGTTAGAAGAAAAAGTGTTTGGAAAGAGAAGAAGGAAGGCAAACAAGAAAAGCAAGCCTTGAATAAGCAATTTTTCATAAAAGGAATACATTCTGGGACAGTTTATTTTTGTGATCTGCCTGGAATTTGGGGACAATGTGCTAGAATTTCTTTTTTGCCTTCAGCTGGCAGGCTGCCTAAAAAAGGTGGGACTTGGAAGAGAGACACAATGTTTCTATTAAAATAAGGCTTTATTGAAAGCAGGGCCAGTGGCTAAAGTTAGTCCTTAGCTTTTTTAAGGCACTTTGGCTGGGTCTGTGTGAACACTGAAGTGGAGAATGGAAACTATTATACAGCTTGGGCGCCAGGGCTCAAATCTCTAAGTGCTATATTCGAATCCCTGCAGGCCAAGTAGCGGGCTGTTTTCGAAAGAGAATTTGAATTATTTGGATAATTTCTCTAATTTCCCACTTTATTTATGGAGCAAATATAGTCTATATTTGAGCCAAGGATGAGTTTAATGTATTCTCTTCTTCCAGAAATACTTCTGTGTGTTCTTGCCATTTGCTTTAGGGTTGTTACTGTTAATGCTTATAGGAAAAAACTTCCTCTATGGCCTGGGGACCATCTTGGGCTCAGCTCACATCAAACTCTTTCCCAACATTGCAGTCATCTCTTAGGTGTGAAGGACTTGCTTCTAAACTAGGTTCTGGTTCTTGTAGACTCCAAAAATACTGGCTACTTCTCAGTTACAATCAGTGGTTATTATTTTAAAATTCTCTGTTTGAATCAGCATCGAAACTTTGGAGTTCTTCATTTTCCATTTGCTTCCATCTCTGATTGCCTGTTCTATTGATTTGTCTTTTGACACACCTCCCAGATAACACTGACATTCTTTAACATTTATTGGGCCTTAATATATATCAGTGTATGTGCTAAGTTATAAATTAATCTCAATTAATTCTCACAATTTTACTAGGTTCATGCAATATTTGCACTATTTTACAGTTGAGGAAACTGCGAATGTGAGATGTCAAGGCACTCATTTGAGATCACAGAGCTAAGAAATGGTCGAGTAAGGGCTTGAAACTACAAATTAGTTATGTTAGTCAACAAAAAATTATTGTGTGAGTTTTATGGGCTAGGAATTTGCTAGACACTGGGAATTCAGGGAGATTCAGGGAGATAAAGGGAGAAACTATAAGAATTAAACCATAAAAATGTACTGAGAGGCATTGAAAATGTAAAGATATAACTTGTTCATGGATTCATGTAGACTGATTATTGTAAAGATACCAATCTTCCTAAATTATTTTTATAAATGTAGTGCCATTTCAAAAAGTAGATCTTCTTATTTAATGTATCAAAATGACTGTAAAATTTCTCTGGGGAAAATAAAAAACCAAACTACAGTCAAAAATAATTTCATAAAGGAAAAACAAAGAGATGGGTATTGCCTATTTGACTGTAAAACCTACTAGAAAACTATAAGAAAACAAGACAGACAATGCAGCAAATGGATCTATGATGTTAAGTAGAGAGTTAGGAGCCAGATTCATATCTATGGGAATTTAGAATGTGATACATATAGTATCACAGATCCCCAGAGAAGGAAATAATTGATCAATAAATGGTATTTGGAAAATTGCTCTACAATTTGGAAATATAAATTTAAAACCTTACCTCTTCCTTCACACTCAAATAAATTACTAATAGTTTAAAGAGATAAATTTAAAGTATAAAGCTATTAAAGAACATACAAGCAGATATTTTCATGGGAAAGGATTTTGCAAGTATGAAAATAAGCATAGAAATAAAAAAGAGATAAAAATGGACTGCATAAAAATTCAAATATTTATGTCAACAATATAAACAAAATTGAAAGACAAATGACATTTTGAGGTAAAATCTTTACAATAATCATGCAAGACAAAAAACATTTGTTATATAATAAGCTCCTGTGGATAGAAGAGAAAAAAATCCTAATTGGCTTTCAAAGTAGGAGAAAAATCAATATAAATAAATAAGCATGTATATATTAAATGTATATGTATATTAAAAGTATTTAACCTTACAACCTATCAAAAACATGCAAATAAAAATGATGAAATCCCACATTTTATTGTCAAGTTAACATAGACTTAAGCAAGGGTATTAAATTACTCACCATGGTCATGGGTGTAGGGAAAAGGGCTTGCAGGCCCAGAGATGGGGATGTGAACTGGAACAGTCTTTCCACATAGCAATTCTGTATCATGTACTGAACACAGAGCTCTAAAATTTTTACACCCACAACTTGATAGTAGTATTTTAAGATTTTACCCTAAGAAAATAATCAGAGATGTACTCAAAGAATTACATACAGAGATGTTTATTTTACTATTATGTATAAAAGAAAAAACATTTAGAAATGACAAATGTGCAACATAAGGAAATAGTTAAATTTATGGTCTATGCAACTCTATTATGAATGTGGAGCTATTTACAATCATTTTTTGAAAGACTCATTTATGTTTTGGGGCAAACTCATAACAATAGGTATAATAAGCAAGACCTAACTATATATATCCCATCCTTTTAGAAGATATCTCTTTCCGTCTCTGTCTCTTTCTCTCTCTCACACACATACTGACACACACATATAAACACATACTCATATATGTGTGTATTTCTTTTTTCACTGAAAAGACGTGACAAAATATTTAAAATGGGTAAATGGACACTTTATAGCATATATTTCTGTATTTTTAAAGTTTTTAAGGAACACGTCAATTTTGTTACTTGAAAAACAATGATTTTTTTTTTTTAAGAGGAAGAAAACTGATCCTAACATTGAATGAAGTCAAATTCCTCACCTTGGGTGTGAACTGCTCTTTGACAGTATTTGGCCTGAGAGCACCTAAATCTCTTTTAGTCTCTCAAGGCAATTTTTGCTTCTTTAGTAGAAAATATATATGTGTGCATATGTATACATATATATAATATTTCTTTTAATCAGAGAAAGTTGAGTTCTGTGCACACCTACAGGAATGTTTGCCTCACATTGTAATTCAAATTGATTTAATTTCATTGAATTTTGTTTTATCTCTAGCAAAACATTTTGAAATGGGCCTATGAAAGACCTTCTACAACCAAGCTATTGGCTGATCAATTTGATTAGCAGTTAGGAATTATAAATGGAAGATAAAATGGATCTTTTCTTGTTATGCAGCCCTGGTAATAAATGGCAAGTACATATTTTTCTGAGGCTTTTATTCTTAGAAAGAAAGCAAAAGGATATAATAGGTTTTTTTAAATACATGCCACATAATTTATTCTGACAAACAGATGTATTTTGTTGTTGCTATTATCATTTGATGAAATACTTTAAAACTAGTCCAAGGTGGTCTATTTTCAAATATAATACATAGAGTGCATCTAGCAGTTAACAAAATTTGGATGTGTAGCATAGAATGGTCATTATTTTTACTGAAAAAAATAAAGGCACTAATTACTTACAGACAAGATACTTAGCACAAACAGATAAGCTTCAAAATGAAAAATTCTCAGTTTATGATAATTATGTTCTCTGCTTTGTTTTCAGAGACTGATAATTTGAGGCTTTAAAATCACCAGGAAGCCATTAATTGGAATTCTTCAATAAAAAATAAATTACATAGAAGTTCATGATGAGTTATAAAAGCAGAGAGACTGTATTATACAGTGAGTGACATTGCTTCATTATTTATAGCCTCGTGCAGATATGTCTAACAGAAAACTGTAAGGAATTTGAGATGTGCAGATAGCAATTATTCGCAGATCCAAACTATCTGCAGATATTTCAAATAACAGCTTTTAGTGGATCTCTTCACCAATAAAGTCAGGGCTTTAATTTGAAGCAGGGTTTTGCTAACATGTTGCTTCTTGTTTTTGACATTTTCCATTGCTTCCTAAGGCCATATCAGATCATAGCTATAGAAGAGACAAATCTTCATATCACATGGCACAGTACAGTCCCATGTAAGAGTACTATAGACCTCTGTAAAAGCAGGTGCATTTTGGAAATGGTATCATTAACTGCAGGTCTGGGTTGCACTACCAGTTAGCTGTAGCAGTCTCATCTTAGAATATTACCCCCTTAATCTCTCTAAAGAAAATCAGATCACTGTAAATGTTAATCTACTATGCTTAGGGCTGGAGGCAAGGGCTGGGGACAGATAGGGGTCGCAGAATAGCCTCCTCTTTGGGATGTTCCAAGAAAAAAGCAAGTCTAATCTGGGTAAAGGAAGTTAGCAGGTAATAATGTTAAACTTTCTGAGTTTCAGGAACTGTCTGAGTGAAGATCAAGGGGTGGCTCATACAAACCAGGCTATGGTTGGATAGTGAATGTGTCTCTGATACTGAGGTCCAGATGCTTCCAACCTCCCTCTCATTTGATGTCAGCACAAGAACAATGGTACCACTCATGCCCATTGCACAGGGAAAGAGGAGATCTATGATGGTGGCAAACAAAGAGCATCCTCTAGGGAAGAGAGAATGGTAGGACACAAAGGTATGAGAAGGAAGATGGGATTCAGTTTTAATTTTCCTGAGAATACCCACCTCAACTCTTTAGTCAAAAATTCTATAGTATGCACAATAGTCTGTTCAGGATTCTAAGGGATTCAGGTAAAAGGAACCTTAAAATATTAGAAGTGTGTTGGGAGACTAGGGGGAATGGTATGACGCATGCAGAAGCAGTGTCTAGGTTCTGTGGAATGAGCATAGATTTTGTAATCTGTATTTTTCAGGATAGGCTACGTTATGCTTCAGTAAAAACGACGCCAAAATCTCAGTGGCTTGACCCAAAAAAGGTTGACTTCTCCTTCCCCTATATGTTCAGTATAGATTGCCAGGGGTTTCTGTTCATCCTAGTCACTTAGGCACCAAGGCTGATGGAAGCTCCTTGTCACATGCTTCTGTGATCGCCACAGCGGGGAGAAGGGGATGTGTGAACTGTGCACTGACTCTCAGAGCTGCCACTCAGAACTAACATTCCACTCCTGCTCACAGTTTGTTAGCCAGAGCAAGTCACTTGGTCACTGCCAACTTCAAAGCAAGGTAGAGAAGTACAACCTTACTGTGGGCTTGGGAAGAGAGCTAGAATATTTGTGAACAGTGTTAGTGTTTTTATTAATTTCTTATGGCTATTTTAGCAAATTACCACAAACTTGGTGGCTTAAAGCAAAGCACATTTATTTTCTTACCTGTCTGGAGGTTTAGAAATCTGAAATCACTTTCACTGTTGTAGGCACAGACAGGGCCATTCTTGCCCTGTAGGCTCTAGGGAAGAATCTGTTTCCTTGCCTTTTCCAATGTCTAAAGCTGCATTTCTTCCATTCCTTGGCTTGTGGCCTCTTCCTTCATCTTCAAAGCCAGCAGTGTAGCATCTTGCTTCAGTCATCACATTGCTGCCTTCTTCTTTGTAGTCAATTTTCTCTCTGCCTCCCTCTTGTAAGGACACTTGTGATCACCGTTAGGATCATTTAAGATACTAGCTGCATCTCAAGATCCTTAACTTAATCACAGCTGCCAAGTCCATTTTTCCATATCAGATGACATTCAAAGGTTCCAGGGATGAGGACCTGGGTGTCTTTGGGGGCCATTATTCAGCCTACCAGAGTGCCACACTAAACGTGATACCCACACCGTGCTCACTGACTCTGTAACCCTAAGCAATTATAATTCTCTGAGGCTCAGTTTTCCCATTTATAAAATGAAAGTTAAAAATACCTCATGGTAGTTGTAAGGATTAAATTTATTATCCATGCATATGTTCTCTGCAATAATTTTCAACATTTTAATATTCTGTTTCAATGATAATTTGAAATAATTTGTGTGTATATGTACATATATATGTGTATATATACACACATATTCTGAATTATATGGACGACTACCTAGTGTTGCTCTTGGATTTGGTGTCTGACTGTGCTTTTATTTAGGATCATATAAGCCCCCATGATTACCCATTATTTAGCTGTTAACACTGTGCATTTCAGACTTTATAGTGCATCAGGGAAATCTACTGTATTCATGAATAATACAGATTCCAAGGCCCTACAATTAGAGATTCTGATGGAGAAAGTCTGGAGCTGAACTCAGGAATGTGCATTCTTATCATCACTTAGACTGATTTTCAAGTGGGTGCCCCATAGACCTGCTTTGGAAAAATGCTGTGCTGGTAGACTTTCTGAATGTTGCCAAGTTGCTATGGTCTTGTATCAGAATGAGAGCTGTACTTCTTCCACAACTGTGCTTATGTACTCAGAACCCACAGCCAGCTCTTCCATATAAGAGAAATGACTATTAAGGTTATAAACCTATACAACATAAAGGAAACCCATGCCACCTACTTATTTGAACCAATGCAATCCCTGAAAATCAAGAATCCCCTGATGTATCTTTACAAAATTAAGAATAACTACAAAAGAAAAAAACAGAAAAATTGATCCCAGACAGTGCATGGAACCAAAGACAGTGTTAAATGTACTCACCGATACCTTTTCAGGGTGACTTGAGAGGACATTGCATCCATAATATAAAAATAGGCTGTTATGAAAAATAAGCAAAGAGAAAATATGAAAGAGTTCTTAGAAATTAAGAATATAACTTCTGAAATTATAAAGGACAAAACAGAAAGGCTGAATGAAGGACTGGAAACAACTGAATTAATGGAAGAGAAATCTGCATATATCTTCTAGGACAAGGAGTTAAAAGATAAAGAGGTGAAAAATGAGAGAAAAGTAAAAATAATGTATAATAGATTCAAGAAGTTCAACTTATAATCATAGCAGTTAAAGAAGGAGAAATCAGGGAAAAATAAAAAAAACAAAGTTTTCTGAGCTGAAGGAAGAATGTTTTCATTTAGAAGGGCTTCATCAAGTGCCGAGCAGAATTAATGAATTTAAACTCACATTTGGACAGAGCCTAGAATTACATTTTTAACATTCCAGCAGTATAGATGTAAAAATTCTAAAATCTTCTGAGAAGGCAAGCAGAAGACTAGAAGAAACCTTTATATTATGCAGAGGGATGAGAAGCAGATTGTCAGCAGATTTCTCATTGACCACACTGGTCATAGAGAACAGTGGGACAATATTTTCAAGGTTTAAAGGATCTTGAGTCAAAGCCACATTCCAGTGGGGTGGCAAAATATAGACTTTTCAGATAACCTGCAGACCTGTTTTAGAAGATTGACTCAGGTGTGCCGTCAATAAAGCAGAATAATACGTAGAGGAAAGAGGATGATGAGAAATATGAGAAATCGTATTTCAAAAGGAAACTAGCACAGCATACATTTACATCTAAGTGCTCGCTGACTCATATACTGACAAATGATAAGCTCATAACATGTTGGACCATGAGGTGATGAATTGGGGAGAAGGGTAGTGGTCTCTGAAAATAATATGAGGAAAATAAAATCCTGCTAAGATTTTATCTTGGTGGGTTGGAGGATATTAATGGTGATTATTAACTCTAGATATTTGTAGGAAAATACAAGTTTAAAGATGTAGCTTAAATGTTTTATGGTAACCATTAGAAATTAGTATTTATAACTTTGAAACCATTAGTGCAAATTTTAATAAAACAGCAAGAAAATGTTATCTATCATTTCAACAAAAAGCAAAGCAAAATAAGATAAAAACAAAACAGACATAAGAAGCCTACATGGTTCATTGAAATATAAATATATTTGGAAAGACTTTATCTCAAAATATCAGTAATTGAATCACATACAAATGGATAAATTTACCTTTTAAAATATATGTTCCCTAGTTGGATGATGACGATGATGATGGCAATGATTAATAACCCAGCTAGATGTTATTTAAAATAAACATACCTAAAACTAAGTAATGCAAAAGACTAGGTATAAAAGGATGAAAAATATATATCAGGCATATGCCAATTATAAAAGAAAACATCTTGACATCAATATAAGACGAAATAAAATTTAAAACAAGTAGATTAGATACAACAAAGAAGACTATTGTATATACATTAAAGATATAATTCACCAAGAGGAGTCATGAAATTTTGTACATCTAAAAATGTATCTTTAAATATATATTCAGCACAAACTTTTAGAAATGTGTGGAGAACATAAAAACCTCACTTCTCATACCCCTCGTCCTCCTCTTCCCTCTATATATGGTTCTGCTTCACTGACTGCATACTCGAGGCAATCTTTCAAAACAGGTCTGTAGGTTATCCTGAGTCTATATTTTGCCATCCCACTTGAACGTTGCTTTGATTTGAGACCCTTTCAACCTTGAAGATATTGTCCGACTGTTCTCCATTGCCAGTCTGGTCAACGAGAAGTCTGCTGACAATCTGCTTCTCATCTCTTTGTTCATAGGTTTCTTCTAGTTTCCTGCTTCCCTTCCCATAAGATTTTAGAATTTCTACATCTATACTGTTGGAATGTTTTCATCTAATCAGAGATGAAAACTTTAACATACCCCCTATAGAAAAACAAATAAGTTAAATGAATAACAATTAATAAAGCTATAGAGATTTAAATAATGTAATTAAGAAGCTTGATTATAAATCTTTATATAGGTGTATAATTACACTCCTATTAGGTATGAATGTACTAGATATATATAATGATACCCAATAAATATAAATGTACATTCTTTTTAGATACCAATGCAACACTTTTAAAATTTAATAACATAGTGATCCATAGGAAAATTTCAATAAATTTTAAATCACAGGAATTACTAGTCCAAATTATCTGACCACTGAAAAATAAAATTAGAACTTAACCAATAAAGGAGTCAAGCAAGATGAATACGTTCCAGAGAGTGGCTGTACAACATTGGATCTGTAGTCAGCAAGTATGTGTTTACTGTCCATTTAAACATCTGTTAATAGCGTAGGTCTCATATTGTGTCCTTACCACAATAAAATAAAAAAATAATATTCCATAAAAGAAATTGTAGAAGAATATATATATATAATATTGTTTCTACAAATTTGGAAATTTAAATAAAATAGGTGATTTTTCTAGAATTGTACAAATAAAATTTACCAAATAAAAATTATAAAGTTGTAACAGACCAATAATAATAAAAATAAGTGAAAAATGTGCCGAAGTTGATTCGCAGACTTCTAAATTGTACTCTACCAAAAATTTAAGGAACAATTTTGTACGTTTTGTAAACTCTTTCAGAGCATTAAAAATGATGGAAAGCTACCTAAATAATTTTACCAAATTACAAGCATGGTACACAAAAATAAAACTGTAGGCCATATTGCTTTCTATCATAGATGTAAAAGCCCTAAATCATAAAGCAAAATAAAATTATTGAAACTCAGGGGTACTTAAAAAGAATATTTCATCACCCACTACAGTTATTCTGAGAATTCAAGGTTATACAATATTTGGAAATATATAAAATTTACTGTATTGACAGAGTAAAAGGGCAAAATAATATAATAATCTAATTATTCTGGGGGGGGAATTAATAAAATTAGCCTGTATTAAATTGACACGAACTTTTGGCATGATCATTTTGTGATGGGTATTAAAATGTAATATGTATGTACCTTTTATTCCAGCAATTCCTCTTTTAAATTTATGCCTTAGGAAAAAAAAAATGCTTACTAGTGTGTACAAAGAAACAAGGGCAAGAATGTTCATTTCAGTACTATTAGTTACAAATAAGAGGTGAAACCACACAAAACGTTTACCAGTGGGGGATACCAGAAAACATGGGACTATCACTAAAGCATTTTATTTTGTTAAAAGAAAATGCGGAATATTCCTTATAAGCATGATTCTTATTTATGTTAAAAACAAAGCTAAAATTAAGCCTATGTATATAAACCCATAGAGAAAAGCCTTGATGGATATGGAAGAAACTGCTGATTGTGGCTGCCTTTGGAGAGGGAAATGGGATTGGAGTGTGGAGGCAAGGCTATTCTGTGTACTTAACTTTGGCTTAACAATCATAACTAAAACTATATGTTCTTTTTAAAAAAACCACCCGAATTTATTCAAATATTTTAAAGCCAGGCACAGTGGCGCATGCCTGTAGTCCCAACTACTCAAGACGCTGAGGCAGGAGGATCACTTGAGTCCAGGAGTTCAAAGCTGCAGTGGGCTATGGAGGTGCCTGTGAATAGTCACTGCATTCCAGCCTGGACAACACAGAAAGACCCCATCTCTTAAAAAGAAAAAAAAAAAGAAAGAAAAAAAAATTTAAGAAAATATCAAAGAAAGAGGTGCTTCCTTTGTAAATTACCTCATTTGATCCAGCTGTGTCAGGCAGAAATATATATTTCCTCTGTGGAGGAAGGCAATCCATCAGTTTTTCAGAGCATGGGAGAACCATCCCTTCCAAACATGTAAGTGCCATGATCTGATTCTGTGTCCAGCAACATTCTTGTGATGTATGTTAGAGTTTCTTCAGTGACTCTTTCCACCAGAAGCGAATGCTCTGTTTAGTTCATTGATTCTTATACCAAGTTGGTCTCTGTTCTCAAATGATGAAACTAGCCCCTGGGCTGGTTTAAACAGTGATTCCATGCAAACCAATGCCACAGTCCTTGGAATTCTCAGCATTTGACTCTTTTCCCTTCCACCTCTTCCAAATGCCTAGGTTTGCAGAACACACGCAGGAGCTTTTCATAATGTTTTACATGTGGTGTTAATTCTTCCATTACTTAATGTGATGAATTCACATCTTTTCACGACCTAATGACACAGTCAGTGTGAGTCTGTGGAGACAGTGTAACAATGTCAAGATAAAATGAAGCAATCTTGGTCAGTGTCTGTGGAGAACGTGTTTTAATGCCAAGATGGAGTGGGCAGAGTCAGGAACAAGACCACACAATAAAAATATGGGGTCTCTGCAGGCACAGAAACAGCTCATAAGTCTTGTGGAATAAAACCCACAGTAAATCACATGAAATCAATTGATAAGAGATCCTGGGCAGATTAAAAATTATCCCCTCCCCTTCATTAATAAGGTGGCTGCAATCCAGGGTTGATTGTTGACACAGCTAGCTTTGATACACGCCTTCTTACTCACTGAAAAGAAACTTTCCATAGTGAGACATTATCTTCTATTTCTTTTATTAATTTCATATTTTTGTGTTGTGAGGAGAGAGGGAGAGAGAGAATTTCATTGAACTGACAGCTCTGGCTAGGGAATTGCTTCTTGACATCTTCTAATTGTCCACAATATTCTGTCTTCCTTCGAAAATTCCATAATCCGGAAACTAACAAGAAATTTTTTTAAAAACCCATCCAACTGTGTGTTCTAGGATGTCTGCAATTCTGGACTGGGGACAGCAAAGGAACTCTGAGGCTTTGAATTCTGTTGCAGATTAGGGATTCTAGGAAGCGGGCTCTGAGATGGAGATTAGCAGGAAGAAGTTAACTGGAGAATGCTCTCAGGACCAAGACCCATGAGGGCTGCAGTGGGCAGGGTTTGGCCAAAAGAGCTGCAGGACTGCAACGCAATCAAAACAAAGGCCTGGGACCTTTGCTGGGATGGTCTGCAGAACTGTGTCCCATTTGGAGCAAAGAGCACGTTCTTTACAGCCTGCAATGGAAAGGAGGTCACATACACACACAGACTGCCTCTTTGGCAGTCTGGAAAGGGGCCTGATCTTGGGGAGGTGGTTGTTTTCCCCCAAAGACTCTCAGAAGGGATTCTCAGCTGTCACTCCCCATGCACCCAGCAGTTGGGGAATTGAGTGCCTTAGTCTTGGAGGGAGATACCTGGACACCACAGGGTCCACTCACTATCTAATGGTAGTTAATGCTCCTGCTAATTGTGTACTAACCTGAATATTCACTGGGTATCACTACATTATCATACATTTTGGTTAAGTCACTCAATCTCTATCTAAAATGAAAAGATTGAACTCATGACTAGGTCACTTCCATCTCTGCATTCTGTGTACTAAGGATTTTTTTTTGCCAGAATGTCTTAAGTATCGGTGTTAAAAATAGAAGTGCAACAGTTGATATAGTTTCTCAAGTCTTTGGCTGACAAGCCCACTTCGTTCCTTTTTACGTGCTTTTGTTTAAACCTGTCTTGGGTGGCTTGGGTGAAAGGAGGTCACAGGCATCTTTGACAGTCTGAAATTTTCAGGAACAATTCCAAAATTTAATTAAGTACTGATTGTCTTCTATGCACATGAGAGAGAAGAAAAAAGTCTTCAGAAATAACAGAATTAAGCATGCTCTATTTTGTAGCCTTGTAATGACCTCCAGCAAATGCCTGACCTAGTTCTGAGGGCCTGGAGTCCACTTGCATGAACAGGATGCCTTAAAAAGCTGACTTGGAAATCAAAGTCAAAAACTGACACCATCCATGGTAATGGAACAGGGAAGGATGTCCTGTGCTATTGGTAGAAAAGACCAAATTTAAAATAGAATGAAAATTGCCTCCAGTCACTTAATTTGGAGGCAGCACAGGAATTGTGCAGCATTTCAGTCTGATGGTACCTTGAATTAAAAGAACTAATCTGCAGTGGATTTTCTTAATATCCCGATGGTGTTGGGAACAGATATTTCCCCAGCTGCATTAATGCTTAGGGGCAGCAACTCCTGCCTGACCCCAAGAGGTTAACTAGCAAGCAGTGCTCTGTGAAGGCCCCCAAATGTTATGTATGTCAGAATCCCATCCCTACTGCTCCCTATTGGTCAGCAGAAACAAGCCTTTGCTGTTTTACATAGAAAGCAAAGATCACATCAAGAGGCAAAGAAGAGCTTGGTGTCAGAGCTGATTCAAGAGTTGATTTTTTTGCATTATAGGAACAGGCCCAAGAGGAATGACTTTGCTACTTTGTCAATCCTGGTGTAAGTTATTTAATATGTAACAGCAGCATTCCTCACAATGTGGCGTATTGAACACTAGTTTTGTGAAGTGATTCATTACCCAAAACAAAAAATAAACCAAAAAAACCCTTTAATTATATAAATTTGCAAAATATTATTTTCTACACCATCTTACAGATTTACAATGAACATTAATATATTAAAAAATAACGACCATCCTGCCTTAAAAATCTAGTTAATCCAGGTGTTTTTCATTCTTATTTGATACACAGTTTTCCTCCCTTTCCTTCTTTTTGATAACACCTTCATAACTTCCATAAAATGTACTGCAAACCATAGTTTGGGAACTGCTGCTAGAGCTGACCTGTCAGATTGTCAGGCAAGGCCACAGGCCACTTCAGGGCTCTTCTTGCAAGTCTAACCTCTCTGCCTGCTCCAGAAATACTCTGATCACCCCATTGAGGTGGACCTCAGGTTAAATGATTTCTTATGATTAACAGGCAAATCTCTCCCTCCTCTCTCCTCCCCTTTCCTGCTCTCTCTTCTCTCTTTCTTTTAATACAATATAGCCTTTTTTGGATCTACTTTGTAACTTCTTTTTCGTAGCATACAGTCATCCCAGCTCGCTTATAAACCCTCAACACGTTACAGACATCTTTAGGTCTCCACTCTGCTTTGTTCACAGTAAGCCCTCAGTAACTATTGTTGGGTAATTGAAGACTGCAGTATGATAGACTAGATAAGTCTGACTGGATGCATCCCTAAGAACATCCATGATTAGGAGCACAGCTAAGAGACAGGGGTACCCTGGGGATAGGCAGGGGTCCTGAGAAATGGTTTTCATGTCCATCCAGGACTCGGTCCAGAGAGTGTGGGATTCAGAACAGCATGCCCGGATCAAGAATGATATCAAAGTTCAATAAATATGTATGGATGACTGTGTATTCCCTGGGAGCAAATCATAGACCATTTGACTACCTTTATTCTTTTAGTCAAAAAGGTACAAGAATATCTCATCACTATCATCTCAAATCTAGTTTTTTACCCCCTAAGGAAGTTATTCAATTCTGAAAGCCCTTGAGAAGCTCCCCAAGGTACACTGATTCTTGCTTTCACCACTTCCCCCGCTTATAAAGTTTTCTTATTTTGTTCCCTTGAAAAATGCTATAACAGCCTTTTACTGTAAATAGTGGCTACTACCCTCAAATTTACCTCTCCCAAAAGAAAAACACAAAAGCAACTCCAGTGTGAAGTATAAGGAAGAGGTGGTAGCTATTGCACCACTAGGATTCATACGGCATTATAAATTTCTATGAAAATGGGAATTACGCAGAATCTGCTTTGCTTTCAGGCAACCTGGTTACCTTAAAGGACATTCAATTTCTGCTCCTTATTGCAGAGCACGAGTGGGTAGTATTTCCAGCCATGAATCTACTAGATTTCTCTCTAGATGTAGAGATAGATAAATAGATAGATAGATAGAAAGATGCAGCTTTATGTACTCTGGGATTATCATATCAACTTTTACTTTGTAAGTGTAAATGATGTTTCCTGTATAAACTACATTTATTCTGTTGGAAAAAAAATGTATTGAGCCTGTGAAGGCATCCACAGATAGACACATGAATACATAAAATGTTCAAGTGCTCTCAATATAATATTTTTTCACAAAAAAGATTGTGAGAGATCTTATTTTGTTCTGCTCATTGTGGAAGTGAAATTTGATAAAGAAGATACAAAATTATGAAATTCAGCTCTGGACTCCAAGTGACATAAAGGCCCAGCATAACAATCTAATTTCTTCATTCCCAGCATTTTAACCATCCAAATGACACATGTTGCATGCCATTCAGTACAGTCTCCATGCGCCCAGGGAGCTCTTAGGATTTACTGCTGGTGAGATGAAGAGTATGAACTGGCATCACCAGGGGAGGCGTTGGACCTTAAAGGGTGGACCTTAAAGGCGTTGGACCTTTGACATGTGGACACTCACAAGATGAGATTAGAGTTGGATTGTTTCCAGGCTTTGAGAATAGTGTTATCAGTGGCACAGAGATGACAAAAGCACTTGCCTTGCTGGGGCAGTGCTCCGACCATGGGATGGGAGTGCAACTACTGAACAAAAAGTAATGGAAAATGAGGCTGGACCTGTTTACTCTGGAGGGCCAGTGCTGCTAAGTGATAGTTTTGCATACCTCCTACGGGCCAGCCACTTTCACCTGCAGTACTGCAACATGCTGACCTGTCATAATCAGTTGTAGTGTCAGAGTAATTTGATTCTAGGAAAAATAACTACGAGAGGTTTTGTTTGACTTTAGTTGTTTTATGTAAATTGAATTGCTACCTTTGTAATCAGGTGTGGTAGGGATCTCAGTGTTCCATGAAACCTTCCCTTGTCCACTGCTGCGATGTAGGCATGTCTGGGCCACCTTAGCCAATTGGTAGGAGAGAATGAGTAGTATCTGGTGCCATATGTATGTCATCCATTTTCATGGGGTTGAGAGCAATGATCTAAGGAAGAATAAGCTGGGCAAACAGAGCATGAGCCAGGGATAAAGACTCCATCATCACCCAGAAGCCTATGTTTTAATGGTGGCTGTTCCTGGAATCTGATCTTGATCCAATTTCCTGATACATACCTGGGCCCTGAGAAGACAGATGGCTGAAGATAAGTGTACCCATCCCCACCCCACTGGGGCTCAAGGAACACTGCCTTTGGACTCCTCTAAGAGAATGCCACATGGAGTGGAGAAAATGCTTTGTAACGTATGCTCTTCACTAGTGTAGGGTGGCCAGAAGAGAAATAATATGCTTAGTAGAGTAGCCAGAAAGACTGAGGCACCAGGAACAGCTCAGATGCTGTGAGATACTCCAGAGATTTCTGGAAACACTTGAGGCAGAGGCATTAGTAGGTGGAGAGGATATTTATAAGGGATTTGACTTCCCGACTTATGCAAGTAACTGATTACTTGGGTCAGGAGTATCACTTTCATTCTCTTGAATTCCAGTGCAATCATTGAATGGTAATAAAGGGGTTGGCCTTAGAGCTACAAAGCTGATGGTGGAAATACAAGAGATCCAGTGCCGCATGCATGAAAGCCACCCATCAGATGTGCAGTGGCAAGGAGAAATGTCTGAGAATCTCAGATGTAAGTAACTAGTCCTGGAGCCATCGAAATTTCAAATGGCCAATATCTTCAGGAAAATGATTTTCTATGATGGGCCTAGCTGCCTGGTGAAGAAAGGAATAACAAAGGCATATATTGCATGCCAAAAGGCCAACTTAGAAGGGTGGAGTTTCATGTAGCCAGGATTGAAATTGGAATCACAAGACACATGTTTATACTCTGGCTCTCCCAATTAGTTGCTGTGTGCCCTTGGGCAAGTTTCTTTGCATTCTGAGCCAGTTTTCTCACATACCAAGTGGTCCATGGATGGGTGTCCTGATTTACCTCTCTTACCTTCTTTCTTGCCATCACTAGTTCTACAACCCCGGATGCTCTTCTTCCTTGTCCAGGGTAGATGGGAGGCACTCACCTGGATTTCCTCTACCCCAAAGGAAAGCATCCCGCTGAAAGCATGAATACCCTCTAAGAATGTTCTAAGTATTTTTTCAGTTATCACCACAGGGACACACAAGGAAGAAAATAACAAGTATGTGAGAGTTTACAAACTGATATTATGTGTAAAGGTTTTTCAATTATTATTCTTTATCAACTTCAAATTTAACTTTCCTGGCTCCCTTTCAGATTCCCTGGGGACCCATCTGGTAGTACTTCTCCTGCAACTTGGCCCTGCCCAACCCAGCTCTCTCTGACACTAGTACTTGTGGGACTTTTCCCTCTTTTTTGTAGGCTCTCTCTTTTTTCTTGTCGTGGCCCCTGGAGGAGCTGCATAGTGAGTGCTCAAGGGGTCCTTGTAACCCACAGAGGCCCAGGGAGGAAGAGCAGGACTTCCAGGCCGGGCAACCTCCCAATCCTCATGTCTTCCTGCTTCATGCAAGAAACGTGGGGTCCCATGCAAGACAATTCTACAGGGGTTATGTGACAGTGCCACAATCAGGGACTATCATCTATCCCTCTCTGAGAATATTCTAGACTGAAGTCAACTGAGTGTAAATTAGGAAAATGGACAAGGAGAATAAGAAGGGACAAATGTATGTGCATCTATGTCTGTGCATCTTTATGGTATCTACATATTTGTTAGAAATATTCAGAAAATGTGGATGGGGGGAGGAAGTCATTCTAAGCCCATATTTTCACTCTCAGGTAATATAAGATAGTCAGTTGGGCCTTGCACATAGCAGGGGGCTAAGGAATGTTGGGTCATTTCCTGGTGAAATTAACTGTAGTGTGAACGTGTCATATATATATATGTATATATTATGATCCCCATTATATATTTCAATAACAAAATCCTAGGATTAAATCTTAAAAAGTTATTTTTAGCTCAGATTCCTCCTCCCCCACCCTTTTTTGTGTTGGGCTGGGGTTGATGCTGTTCCTGAACATAGATCATGTTCTTTTTCCCCCCTATTTTTAATGAATTCCTACTTCTGTGAAGTCTGAGGTGCTTCTACATGTTGGTTACAGTTGCTTAGAACTCCATGGCTAGGTGGGTTTTCTGCAGAAAGTTACTTTTCTCTCCTGTTTGCCCTGGTGGTGGAGGGTACGTACTGAAGGAATGTGAGAGCTCATTACAGTTTATTGTTTGGTGCAGCAGAGGGAAGTGAAATTATAGAAGCCAAGGGGCGTGGGGGGAGAGGCAATTGCTAGTCCAGTGCTGACACCAATAACTTTTTATGAGGGTGAGTCAAAGCATCAGGGAGGCTGGAACCAAGTTTTCACCCTCTTGAACCTATTACTATAGATCATCTCAGAGAATGGAGGGAAGGCAAGCCTCTCTCTTGGGCTGGGTGGGGAGAAAGACTGAAGCTATGGAGACAGATGTCAAGGGGGAGGTGTTTGAACTCAGCTGTGGTGAGGGTGGGTAGGAGTATGAGGGGGAACCATTACTGTAGCAGAAAATATTATAATGAGAGTCAACACCTGATTACCTAGATTAATGAGGGATGGGAAGCACAGCCCTACTGAAACAAAAAAAAAAATAACTCAGTGGGTGATTTCC
The DNA here is from genome assembly GCA_963574885.1 of Lepilemur ruficaudatus. Lineage (NCBI taxonomy): Eukaryota > Metazoa > Chordata > Mammalia > Primates > Lepilemuridae > Lepilemur > Lepilemur ruficaudatus. The sequence goes on along the minus strand of CAUYRT010079769.1, from coordinate 21,885 downwards.
GCTGATACCCGAGGCTGTAGCTTCTCTCCATTCTTGTCTCCTGGTGAGAACTAGGGATTAGTTTACTGCTCAGCATGCCAGAGGAATACGATAAATCTCAGACACAGAAAGTCTGAAAAGCAGCTCCTTTGAGGGAGACACTGTGATGTCCCATCTTACCAACTCTTTGGCCATGACAGTTGACACACAGGCTGGTGTGAATTGGCCATGCCATGATCCATATAGCTGGTGGGGCTGGTAAGAACTGATCGCTCCTGTCAGTTCCCACTGGACTCGTTTCTTCCACCACAGAAGAGGCCGTGGTCAGGAAAAGTGGGAGTGAGCCCAAACTGGACTCTTCTCTACACCAGTGGTACCTAGATCTTTGTGTTTCCCAGAGAGATCATCGTCTCACGACGTTTCCAACCCCTCAGGTAGCCTCAGCTGTGCCAAGCCCAAAAAAGAGAGCCATTTCCTTCAACCAAACAGGACTAGAACTACATTAGTAAGAAACGGCCCAAGCCTGCAGCTTCTAATTTATGTCTTTATACTTTCATCTCTCCTGATGTCAGTACTCTGTGCATTTTTCTAGTTATTTTTTGCTTCTTTCTTTTGATCACAAATAAACATATCTGCTTCTGGATTTTACTAGAAGAAGATTCAGGATCTTTTTGGTGAAAGCCTCAAACCATTCATATCACCTATTAGAGAAAAAAAAAAATCCAAACTGCAGCCACAGTAAACTAGAGACAGGGTCTGTATGCCACAGAAGGTGCCGAACTGTCAGCACTTACTCTCCACTCCCAGGTCTGCGTGGCTGGCGACCAAATGCTGGGGTGGTGGTCAGCATCAGCTGGGGCGGGTGGAAGCTGGCAGGGATGTGTCGTGTGAGAAGAGAAGGGTTCTCTCTGCAGTTTCTTGGAGCAGCAGCTCGTCCTATATCAACAGAACGCTGCATTGTGTGGGAGCACAAAGTGAGGTCACAGACACCCCTTGGGACTAGATGGCAGACCCCTGTGCTTCCCGTTTGGTCACTGTGTCTGCCCTGTGTGTGGCCACTATGGAGGCTGCTCCGTTACGATTCTTGGAAAGCAAGAACTCTTGGATGGTAGTCAATGGTCTTTTGTGCAGACCTGGAAACCAGCCTCCGTGGGGTATTTTTGTCTGTGAAGAAGAGGCTCTATGTAAAGAAAGCAGTGAGATGGAGCTGATTCCAAGGCCCTGGGGTCTAGACTTTTGCTTACACTGACTTTGGCATGCAGGACCCTCATGCGATACCTCTCCTGGAGACGGGCAGATCAGCTCCCTTTGCTGACTTTGGGGTGGCTGTTTGTACCTCTATGGTCTTCCCCGCTGGGCTGGGGGCCATGGGAATGGTGTGTGTATACTCAGCAGCATCTGCCCGCTCCACACCCGACCCCGCTCTGCTCTCCCTGAGGGCTTGGGACCTGTGCTTTGGGCATATGCCCAGATGAAAAGTTTCTCCCTGGTGGTTGCCATGGACAGGAACTGCAGTGGGAGAGCGCCCCCTAGGAAACACGACTGCCGCCCTGTTTGTCCGCAGGCTGTCTCCTCTTCCTGGCTGGTTTTCCTGCAGAGGAACATTGTACAACAAGATGTATCGTCCTTTTTCTAGGCTCTCTGTGACCTTTATTTTAAGTATCCTGTGACATGTGTACATGTGTTTTTATTGCAAACTGCCTCAAATCCATTTGGATATGGATGCTATACAAATTATAAATAAATAAATACATGATAAAGAGAAGATCTCTTCCCTGCCAGCTTGTTGCTTAAAAAGCAGCAAGTTTGCACTTGCGTGACTCGGCTGCTGTTGTTGCTTTTGCTGGGTCCCATGCCGGCAGCCAACAGGAGTGAAAACAAAATCTGTCCCTTTCAGCAACACTCGTTCTTCTCCTGAGCCTAGGGGAAGAGGTGGCAAGTGTCGTTTGCCAATCAGGAGCCAGATAGCCTTTCCTTTACGAAGCCTACATCTTTAATGAAATTCTGCTGAGTTTTGTAGAGTCATGCTGGTAAATAAGATAACCGCTGCTTTTCCTACCAGATGCGGAACATCTATGTCTTATTCCATTCCCACATTTTTGCACAGCCCGTGGCTTGTTCTCCTGTTCTGCCCTTCTGCCTGTCCTTTAGGAACCCCTGTTTTTCTCATGAGAAAATGCTCCTCCATCCTCTGTTTATGCCCCATGGAAACTTCTCAGCACTTGCCTTAATGAAATCTAGGCTTCCCTTATCCCCATTATTTCCAAGGAGGGCATCTGCTTATTGTTTTGGTAGTTCCTTAATATATCTTTTGCTTGCTCCTTATCTGGCTTACTCTATTTCAAATCATTTTTCTGCCTTTGAATCCCTGGAGCTTGGACCAAAGACACGTAGATGATTCTCTTTTCCATCCCTCTTACCTCTCTAGGCATGGATAGACTGAGAAGAAATCCTTTATGTATTCCTAAGGATAGTTCTTTTGTGTTGAATAATATAACTTTATTTAGCTTATGTTAGATTTCATAGCAGAATAATGTTTTTAAATCAGATTGTTGGGTGATGACCTATTTGTTCAGAAAGCACAGGGTTAATCCGGAATGGCTTGGGGTAGGCAAAGATCAGAGGTTGAAGAACTGGAGAACCCAGAAGGAGAGAATGCTTACAGAAGACAGTTGGAAGCAGAGACATTTGCATAAGTTGTAGGCTTCAAATAAGACAAAAAAGGGAGTCTTAATGGAGTTCATTGAAACATTGCTTCTAAGCAACAAAGTAGTGTTGATGCCATATTTAACATTTTAACTCTATAGTAGAGAATAAACAAGGAGAGGAGGGAAAAAAATCATGAAAGGATTAGAGACAACATGTGGTGCTGAGCAGAAAAACCCGTGCAAAATTGTACTAACAGAGGCTTTATTGCAGCAAAAACATTGTATGCCCTTTGCTCTATATGTTTATGTGTAGTGTTTATGTTTGTAAGTTAATTTTATTCATTTCTATGTTGCTTTATGGATAAATAATTGTATTTCTGAATGTAAAAGAGTAGGCCACTATATATATCCTTCAGCTTCTTTTTTCATTGCTTCTCTTGTGCTAACTAAAGGAGAAACTTGCTAGATTTTTGAATATTCCAAAGAGGCACCATTAGCCCACCAGTGGTACAAAGCAGAAATAAAGAAGTGCTAAGAAATATTAAATGGGCTCCTTAGATCCCAGTTTAATTTTTTAAGAACATTTATTATGGTATTATCTATAACATGAAATTAGCCATTTTAATCGCTTTTAAGCGTCCAATTCATTGGCAATTAATTACATTCACAATATTATGCAACCGTTATCACTATTTCCAGTTTTTCTCATCAAGCAACAGAGACTCTGTAATCATCAAACAACTCTGCACCTCTTCTCTGCCTCTGGTAACATCCAACCGCGGAGTCCAGTGGTTTACAACCCTCTCCCCAGAGAACCAAGAGTTCCACGGAATTCCCTGACATTCACCTCAGAATGTTTGAGGCTCTTTTCCATCCCTGTTCCTCATTTTCACCTAGAAACATTTGGGATTTGCTGCCTTATTTTTATTTTTTTAGTGGTAAAACCTTCCTTTGAATCACGAGTTTATGGCTTAGAAATTTTTGGAAACTGTTAATTTATATCAAGTGCTTAGTTGAGAGCTAAGTGAAGTAAAAGTTCCGGTTGCTCATTCAAAGTCACGCAGCTCCCACCTACTCGGAGGTAGCTGGACTAAGGCGTCTGCAGATGCGTGGCAGAATGTTAACTTGGAGTCTTTGCTTAACATTTAACTAGATGAAAGGAACCGTGCTACGTAGGGGAAGGCAGGAGAAAACCTCAAGGATTGACAGTTCTCAATATTTTTCTATCACCCTGAATAATCCAGTTTAGCCACAAATCTGCATCCTCTCTCGGCACAATTAGGCCCCGTAGTTGACCATGTCAAACTGTTAGGAGGCACCTTGTCAACTATCTATTGTTAGTGTAGAATGTCTCTTGAGGTATTCACATCTCCTTCTACCAACATCCTTGTGATTAGAAAATTATTTTTTGTTATCACATATAGTTCTCTCCCCTTAGAAGAGATCTATAAAACGCAATTTTCTTCTTTTTGTTACTGTTTTCAGCTCCATTTACATATGGCTACCGGCTCTGAATACACAAGAATATTATATGGTGATGGTGAATCTCTTTTCCATTTTTCACTGTTTTTGAGCAACAGAAAAAAGCTTAAGTGATTATTGTACAACACATTGGTACCTGGGAAGGACATGGACACCACACATGCTGTCAAGGTAGACCTGAAGAAAAGCTCTCCAAGGTTGAAGAATCTTCTGCTGAGAGAGAGCAGCAGTCTTCACTGGATGAATTTCACTGTAGTTCTTGAAGAAAATGAGCTGGTCTGATTAAGTTAACCTTTCTAACCAGTCTCTCAGAGCCCTAAGACTCCATCTTTCATGGTAATTAAATAATTTCTGATTCTGCATATGTTCTACAAATATAATAAATTTTATTTTCTTTAGTACAATTTTCCACACACATATACACACATACATACATGTGCTTATATATATACACACATATATTTTATCAGTTGATTGTACAAAAGTATGAAAATCATGCTAATGTCACTCACAAGTTTGTAGAAGCAGTAATTTTCAATCCATTTCATATTATATCTAAATAGAAAACAATCAGCTTGGAGGTTTTCTTGCTGACTGGTATATTGACATGATTGTGATACCTCCAGCTGGCTTTTTCACACTGAATGACAATTACACGCATGCCCCATGATACTTGATGCTCACAGAGCATAAAGAGAAAGGAAAACAGTGATCTTAGGTCCTTGAGGGAAGGCTATAACCACGGACAAAGTAAGCAAATAGAAACCCAGCTAATTGAAAGGGAGGATAGTTAAAATTTAGCAATGTTGAATTGGGAATAGCGTCAATGTCAAAGAGAATTTGAATTTCTCTGGGTGATTGAAAAATAACATGGAAAAATTGTTACTTAGCCTAAATTTATGGCATGAAAATAAGGCAAGGATTTTTTTCCCCCATATGTCTTAAAATGGAGCCTTTATATATACAGGGTCTAATGAATTTGGATAAAAGCTATTGTTTTCTAAAATCATAAATATATTTTACATTTTTGCATGTTTTAACTGTGACATTATAGGTGTATGGCTTTGCATGAACATGAATACTGGTGGCTACTATTTGGTAGTTCCACGTATCTGATTCTCTTTACCATGATGTCACTCCCTCCCCTACTCCCAGTAATAACTTCTGATTTTAAAGGTAAGGAATTATATGTATATGATAAATTAATAATAAATAACAAACAGTGACAAGACAAAAATATTAAAAATTCTCCTTTACATGTTTCTCAGAGATATCTGGGGGATATAGTGGAAAGATCATGGGCTGGAGATTCAGAAAGCTTTGTTGTTAAGTCACTTCTTGTCTCTTAGTCTTTTATTTTTTCCCCCAATTTGCACAAGGAAGATGAACTTCACTTTATAGTCTCTAGATTATTTTGGAACAACATGTAGGAAACTATTTGGAAAAGCCTTGGTATGCAAATGGTGTGGACAGTGATGCTCCCAACTAGAAATTAATATTTTAAAAATCATTATTTATAAATGGCATTTTATTTTTTTAAAGACAAAACATGATGACTATCCAGCCATTTCTTAATGAAATAAGGAACATTTAATTATCACTGTCACTTAACTTGACAATGGGGAAGAGTGGAAACAGAGAGCTAGGTAGGATCCAGAATCAACTCACTGCAGGAGCTTGTTTATGTTGCTTCACACCCCAGAGCCCCCTTTTTAATCATTCAAGTGCAAATGCTCTGTTTCCTAAGTCCCTTTAAAATGTCCGGATTTGATAAGTTTTATCCTGATTTATCTTACTGTCCCCAACCTTTACACACACACACACACACACACACACACACACACACTCACACACCCCTCTCTACAATTTTTTCCTTCTCTTTGCCAACTTTAACAAGGTCTTCATGACTTATCTCAGACATCACTTCTTTTAAGAATTCTTCTCTAATTCCTCCTCCCAACTTCAGTCTGGCTTAAGTACATCTCCTCTGTGTTACCTTAATACTTTATGCCTACCCAAATCATTGAATTCTGCTATGTTGTTATAAGGTATTTATGTGCCCTGTTTTTCCAACTACAGCCTAAGGCCTTTGAAGATGGGGTCATGTGCTAGTCAGTTTGGGCACTGGCAATTAGTAGATTCTTAATAAATATTCTTTAGTGAGTGAATAAATGAATAATGTATGAAAAGCTCTTTAAGCTGGGAGTGGTGGCTCACGCCTGTAATCCTAGTACTTTGGGAGTCTGAGGCAGGAGGATCGCTTGAGCCCAGGAGTTTGAGGTTGCTATGAGCTATGGTCTGGCCACTGTAGTCTAGTCTGGGCAACATAGAGAGATCCTGTCTCAAAAATGAATAAACAAATACAAATAAATTGTAAAATATTTTAAAAATGCTCTTTGAAAAGAATGAAAAAATGTACAATGTGATTTTTTCAAATATAATTACAGAGAGTGGAAGCATTTGTCTAGTGAAAGAGCACTGTGAAATAACTGAGTGTTATTGGGCTATTTCTGCTAATTTGATGTGAAACTCTAGGAAAATCACTTGAGCTCAGTGCAGATCAATTTCCCAACTAAAAATACTCAACATGTCCCATTGCCTGACCTATTAGGAATGTCACAGATGCAAAAATTAGAGCAATTATGTGATGTGTTTTTTTAAATAAAGATATGTTATTCATTTTTTAAAAAGTAAAAGTAGGTTGTGCATTCTTGGGGGATACATTTATATTTGTCCATAATCAAATGGTTATTTCACTTTATCTCCAAAATATTCATGAAAAGTTTTCTCTAAACAAATTAGAGTTAAGTAACATTTTAATTGAACTGAAGGGAATTTATATTTAAAGCCTACCAGTTTTGTGAAGTACAGAATTCTTTTGAAGGGGAACAATTATTTCTAATTTATTTTCTAATTTAGATTTTTTTTTGTAATACCAATCTCTTAAAGCAGTGCCCTGTTATGTCCTTCTGGCTATGTCTCCCCTTTTGCTCATCAAGCCACTGTTGAATGGCAGTGGAAAAGAAATATTCCCCACTGAACCACCTTTACTGTCTTTGGGAAGCTGAGCTTTTGTTCAAGAAAGCAACCACTGTCCTGCAAATAACTTTCAGAACAAACGTACAAAAATTTGTTTCTTTGAGAAATAAGCAAAAAAGTGTTAAGATGATGCATTCAGGAACTATGGGAAATTTTGTTACTAAACTATGGTAAAAGGTAGATTTTTGAATAATTCCCTAGACGACTAGGGATTTTATTTTTCCTGTTAAAGCTACACTAACATGTTGTTATTTATTTATTTATTTTAGAAATTGACCTTAGGTACAGTAACAAGTCCAGAGTTAGTTTCTCATGTAACTATGATGTTACTTATCCTCATATCATCAGAACACTATTGTCTTGGACAAGACTGTAATTTGGGCTTTGCTTACTCTCCATGAAGAATACAAAGTACAGAGCATCTAGATTTTCCTCGATAAGACACTGATATGGAGCTGGGCTCCTTCCTTTTAAGAGTCCCACTATGCTCCTCTATGAAATTCTAATAGGAGAAGGAAACCTCTTCTTGATTGCCTTTCTGCTAATCAACTTGATCAAAGTATACTGTATGCCCAATAAACTGTACTCATGTGAAATCCATGTAACTGCCAACACAATCGAGGTGCAGAACATTTCTGACCACTTCCAAAGTCCCCTCAGGCCTCTTTGCAGCCAATTTCCATGCCATCCCAGCCCCAGGCAAACACAGATCTGGTTTCTGTCTCTGTAGAATAGTTAGCATGACTGTCTTTTCTTGAGCCCACCATCTTGAGGTTGAGTCACTTCGTAGGGAGACAAACTATATGGCTGGGGTGAGAGAGAAGAAAAAGCTGAGACATTTATTTAAGTACTTTTCTTCAGATTGGATAAACACCACATTGTTGTGGAAGCAAGTTTTATCTGAAGTCATAGGCTAGTTAGTTACCTTAAGAACATGGTGAACCAAGACTACAAAATTTGAATGAGATTTAAATATCTGGATTGTTTGATCCAGAAACATCTTAGGGGGGAAATTTGGGGTTTGCAGCAGCTTTAATGAAGTAAGTTTTCCATTCCTTACATGAACTTGGTCACTTGTATTTAGCCATTGCTCAGATACACGGAGCTCTCATTTTCATTTTTTCCGTGTTTACCATGCAGGACTGAGTTGGTGGTTTTCCTTTGACCGTGCAAACTTATGGAACATTAACTCATTTGTAGGCATGCAGATTTTTGTTCTACCTCAAGTTTTGACAGTGGTCAAGGAGCAGGGCTGAGAAAATTCATCACCATTTGGCTTTAGTACAGTGGTTTTGACTACTGGACATTTGACTTTATATGGCTAAAACTCAAGGAGTGCTGGTGAGATGTTTGCAAAAGGGTTGGAATGAAATTGCCTGACTAGTGTTTTATGCTTGTGCCACAGTCCAGAAATAAACATTACATTTCTTTCTCTAAATATATTTGTGTCCTGGATAGCCCAACTGACAACTATTGTCTTTTTTTGGTTTTCCAGTCAAATAGCAATTGTTCCTGGATGAAGGAATAGCACTGTTTAAAACGATTTCACTCTGAAGAGTCTACTGGATAAGAAGGAAAATAGATTTCCAGTGTTAAGAATCAAATGGCTCTATTCAATGTCAGCCCCATGACTTTCCCCCACATGTTAAAATTTTGTTAAATAGAACTTTAACCTGTATCAGAGTAAAGTGGGGAAGCTCTTTTAACAGGTCTTTTTAATACACAAATGCCTTTCTAACTTAAGAAGTATCTTTTGCTTCCTAATGTTTAGAAGAAGAAGCAACCTTTATCCTTTGGATGCCTAGGTTTTCCTTCTCTTTGTGGAGATTTAATTACTCATCTCTCTTTAACTTATTATTTATAAATTTGAGGAAGCGTGATTTACTTGAAGCAGTAAGTCAGATATTTTTTCCTTCACCCTGCGTTTTTATCCTCCCATAGGCGAGAACCATAGCATATGCAGATTATTGAGAGAGGAAAAATAATATCTGAAAAAGGTGGCTTTCTTAAAAGGCACCAGTAACATTAGTGTCATGTCTGAAGCACCCATTTGTGTCAACTGTACAGACCTTTCAATGGCAAATTGTGCTGTGCTACCTTTTAAAGTATGAAATGCTAATTTGGGATTTACAGTTTTTGAACTGGAGGGCTGCATTTTGCATGGGATTTTGTTTAATTTCCCAGTGAAAAAAGGCATTTGAAACACAACTGCCTACAGCCAACTGTCAACAAAAATCAACTGTAATAGCACAGAGCCTGTCACTGATGTATGTGGTGATGTGGTAATCTTCTCAATTTAGCTGGATGTTTCTTCTTCGTACAAAATAGCTGAAAGTCTTGCTAGGCATTTATGAATATCGGGAGGTGTTATTAGGTTGATAATGGGACCAGATTAAGGAAGTGTACACTGGTTCAAAGTGTCAGTTAAAGAGACACAAAATGAGACGACGCCTGGTCCTTGGTATAAGGGACTCTTCGCATTTCAGGTTTGCTAAAGATTTGGGCAATAGCATGCTGAGTTCCATCTGCCGCGAAAGTGGCTTTCTGGGAAAAAAAAAAATAAAGTTGTTATGCTATTTTTTCCCCCAGAAATCTGTTTTTGTTTATCAAGAGGGTGAAATGAAAATCTCTGAAAATGGATGTGGAAAGGGCAGGCTAGGGAAATCTCCTGGGACGAGACTGATCAGTGTTCTTCTCCCCTCAACATGGACAGCCAGTGGTTGAGGCTGAAATCTTTTCCTCCTGAGCCATGACTATCTAAGAGCTGAAAGAAGAGGATTCCTCTGGAATCTCTGTATTTTAGTAAGACCTCTTTTGAATTCTGATTAACAACTGGAAAATGCAAGGCAGAAAATAAAGCTGCGTACAGCCTACTCTCTGGCAAGGAACAAAGTTGACCCTTATTATTAGTTGTCCTTAAAACATAGCATTAGTGAAGCTTTTTATATCAAAACGGGATTTAGAATGGGATGGCACTTTGTAATATCAGTTGCTAAATTTCTTTTAGGTATTTAAAGTGGACCATCTTCAAATTCTGGCCCCATCATTTAATAGCTACAGTCTATGATCAAGTTTCCACATCTCAAAATTGGGTTAATAATTGTACCTACCTCATAAAGATTGTGTGAGAATTAAATTACTAAATAGATGTAAAGAGCTTAGAACAGTGCCTGACATGTAATAAGCATCATATAATTAGCACTTGCTTCTTATTATCACTAACAAACAAAATATCAAGTATTTATGCCAAAAGGATGAAAAGGGGAATATAGTAGCAGATAATGTTATGGAATCTGTTGCGAAAGGTGTACTCATTTTCTTAATCATGTTTTTATCTGTCTATGGGAGACAACAGTGAACCGCATTATCTGAGCTACATGGAATATGTCCTATGACATAAACTGCGTGATGGCTGATAGGAGCGTGGTGCCCCGCCATGCTTTATGCTGCCCACCCACTGCCCCTTTTCCTAGGGCTCTGCCCATGTGCAGAGTGTGCTGCCCACATCACCCTGATCCATTCTCTTCCCTGCTTGCCGTGGCCAGTGATGACAGACCTCTAAGGGAGGGACATGGCTCCAGATATTCATGTCAGTGACATGTCTTGGCACATTTCTGAGGAAAGATATATTGAGCCAATGCAAACCCTTTCTCCACAATTCAGTAGTTGAGTACAAAGATGCAATTGTCAATTATGAGTTGGTGAACAAATTTTAAGATGTGAGAAGAAGAGGAGGGTTAGCTATGGCCTTGGCAATTATGCACAAATTAAAGCTATGAAGAAACAATGGGGCAAAGAAGAGAAAAAAACACTACCATCACGAGAGAGAAGGAATCTCTGAGGCTACCAGTTTTTCTTTGTTTCCTGAGCTCTCATGACTGACTTTACAGTTTTTTCAAATCCTATGAGACTTCTTTATGCCCCTACAAGGAACTTCCTTTCTTCTTGACTTCCCACTAGTGTGAATTTCTGTGACTTGCAACCAATTATGACATCAAGGCTCTAAGGTGTCATGTGAGAGCAGGAAGTAAAGTTTTCTAAACACTGCCTATAGTAGAATTAAAGATAAAATGGGGGGGTGGGAAGTGGCCAATGGGGAAAGGTTTTATTAACCATATTCAAATTCTTGGGACTTTGGGGTGGTAGAAACAAGGAAATGGGCAATTATCTTTTTAGGTTCTGGTGGATTTGGAAGGAGGTCCCTGCACACATGATAACTTTCTGATGGGTTAGAAGATGATCAACAAGTAACTATAAATAAACATGGTAGCATGGAAATTATACATTGAAAGAACTTCTGTGAAGCAAATAAATAGGAGTAAATGTAGAAGACTGGTTGGAGGTTTGGTGAATAGTGTTCTTCAGCACCAAATGATTTTGCTCGGAAACTGCCAGTAAACTTTGAGTAAAAAACTCCCACAACTTTAATTCATTCCCTTCCACTGTCTTCTTTGGCCAACAAAGACGGACCAGGGATAGATCTCTGATGAAGGAGTGTAGCCCAAGACAGGCAGAGATACAAGCATAGATATAAACCAGATTGGCATATACTCTGTGTAGGCATAGATCACTCCTAACAACCTGCCTTTTATCTTCAGAAATGACACCAAAAACCATCAATAGATCAGGTTTGTTTTTTTCTCTGTCTTTCTCTATTTGGATGGTGATAATGGAAAAACAATTTAATGAGCCTACCTTCTACTAGGCAATGTGCAAGATTAAACTCTCTGATTTAATGAACAAAGCCACCCATACTCTTACCTTGTGATCTGGGGCATTTACATATTAAGTGACTGCCTGGGACTTACCCTTCTGTGTATATCTGGGAGAAAGTGGTTCTCTTTGGACCAAAGTGCTCTAATCTTCTGCCTGCTTCTTCTAGCATCAAGTTCTAGCCTAAATACAAGCTTTTAATGAGCAAACCATATGGAAATAATTAGTGTAAAAGAGAAATTAACTATAATTATCCAATTGCTTTTTTCCTTTTAGAAATGATTTGCTATTCCATTTCAAGCTTTCCAACTATTTTGATGGGAATGTATATTCAAGTTGGAGAAATAAGTGCTTTTTTGTTCTCATTATTCCCTCCTGTTAAAACTGCATAGTTAATTTCTAGAGGTAGACGTCCCCTTGAGTACTCAAGATAAGAAGTAGAGAGATTGCTGTTCAATGCCTTCAAGATCATTGAATACCCAGAATAAACCTCCTACAGGGTACCAGGCTCATAATTGTAAAAGCAAGGAGGGATCTAGAGCATTAGGGAGGGAATACAACACACACGAGGTTGCAATTACCAAGCAACAGAATTTATTGAGCATGGAAACTTCTGCCACTAAATAGATAAACAGTCCTTTTGAGTTCTTCCCAGAATTCCAGACAAGTTGTCTTAGCAGGAATTTTCTCATCTTTAGGGATTTTACTTGAAAAAACAAAAAAGGCTAGACAAATACAGGCACACTGACAACTAAGCCTTTGGGTGTAGAAATGAGGCCGGGAGTACCAGGGGCAGCTTCTCCAGAAGGAGTATTGACCGATCAGGGTGTTTCTCTGGGGGTGCTGACCTTGGCATCCTTCGGTAATGATGTTTTTAGTTCTTCTTTATTGTGCACTTTCCCTTCAGAAGCACTTGGATATGACAATAAAGAATATAATCACGACCACTTCCATTGTCCATCACAAATGACACATCATAAAATAATTATTGCAGGCAAAGTGGTGCCACCTCCTTCTTCACAGACTTTACCCCAGTGAGAAGACCCATGTCTACTTCTCTTTATTGTTAGGCTTGGTCAAAGTGTGAGAGCACTATGCATTTTTAATGAGATCAGCATTCTCTGATATTACTTATACATTTATTCTACAAATACTTATCTGGAGCCTACCTTGTGCCAGAAACCACTAGAGATGCAACAGTAAACAAGACAAACAAGGTCTTTGCACACATGAGATTACATTCTAGTAAGGAACACACAACACCAAGTAAACATGAACAAACAAGGTAATTATAGATTGCGATGATTACTAGGAATGAAATAGAATGAGTAGAATTGGGATTTCTTGAAAGTTTGTCCATTTGGTGCCAAGGACCTTTCGCTTTTCAGACCAAATCTCCAACATGCCTCAAGTCTTTGAAGTGAACAGCTGACTTTCTCATTTTTCGGTTTTAGATACACAGCTATGTAACTGCCACTCCAAGCTCTCTGCCCTTTCCAAATAAATTCTTGTCCCTAAATATCTCTTACACAGACATTTTAGAGTTGTCAATGAGCCTAGTATTAAGCAATTTACTTGGCAGATATAAAGTCGACTTTATAAATTCTAGAAGCCAAAATAGAAGACAAATATCTGTATTGTAGTTATTTGCATACTATAATGTCCCTGAACTCCTTGAAGGCTAACACCAATCTGGGTCTTTTTGTCTTCCATGATACTTAACATCAGCCATGCACATAGTAGGAACTCACTATATTGCTCATTGAATTCAATTGAATTAGAAAAACTACGTCCCCTTGCCAAAGGTATTAGCAAATGCATGTTTGAAGAAAATTAACTAACAATTAAGATAAAAATGTCAGTATTCACATGAATTTTGGCTGTGCAGATACATTTCCTTATTGGTGAACATAAGGCTTTTCAGACCAATGAATCTGGTATCCTAGAATTCCTTGCCAACAAGCATGGCGGGGATAGAGAATGCAGACGTTGGCAAATGGTTGGCACTCGAGTCTCTCCTGCCAGGGCCATAGGCTCTTGGTCTGTGTGCCAGGAGGTGTGAGAGAGAAAAACTGAGAAGTCTTCAGGTAAGATGCCCCTATGGAGATGCTGAGGCTATTTCTGTTTTGGCTTGAAGTTTGTGAGAAGCCTGCACTGCCCTCCCCTACTGGATGATTTCAGGCTCCTCCAAGGACTCCCTTCAGGAATCGGGTTCAAATGATCTCTTTGTTGAGACTTTACTATGTGCAAACCCTTATACTTACGAGATATGAAAATGAACAATCCTCTTGCCCTTAAGTAACTGCTATTCATTTGAGAGGCAGGAATTAACATGCAACCAGTAAAGGGAAGCTGACTGTGATATTATCCCTGCCCTGAGAGCTCATCCTTGCTTGTGTATACACACATGCACACACTCACATTAGTCCTTTCCTACTTGGGGTAAATCAGAGTACTTGCTTCAGGTCTCACACTTTGGAAGTGGGACTTCAGGATGGTTTGAAGCTATAACTGGGAGCAGGCTATAGGACAAGGACTAGGAGAAGCATGGAAGAGGGAAGTAGTTTTATTAGCTGGCCTGGGTTTTATGTACCTAAATCCAACCATAAGGTAAATTCCTGTGAAATTAACAGTGAGGATATACAATGTACTCAATCATTCATTTGTTCATTCATTCAAGAAATGATTGTTAAGCATCAACTATGTGTTAAGAACCAGGAATGCCACAGAAAGGAGAAAAAAAGAAAAATAATCTCCAGGAGAAATAGACATTAATCAAATAATCCCACAAATGTAAAATTGCAATTGTGATAAGGGTGAAGGTATTTGGTATGGGCAGAGATTGTAATAAAGGCATTTAACCTGCTGGAGAAGGCTTTCCTTAACTTACCTGGTTTTGCTCATGTAATGCATTTTATGGGTCTGGGACAGTGAGGGTGGATTTGCCCACCAGCCCATGTTTCCCAAGGTCAATCTTTGCATCAGTATGTGAATGCATGCACATGATTTAGATTGAGTGGCTGTTGCTTTATTTTTTTTCAAATCTATTACCTGTATTCCTCATTTATTTGTTTACTGATTTATTTATATATTTCACACCATTAGAACTATTTTTAATGGAGCCATGTTTACTCATCATCTTCAGGAAACTATAGGAATTGCATCACAAATGCAATTTCTTCAGTCATTCACCAGACAATGGAGGATGTTTTCAACGAGCTGGAAAACGGAGCTGAATGATGTATCACCAAACTTAGCTTTTGTGTTGAATGGCCCTAATTTGAATTGTATTATATTAAAACAGAATACACTGGAGGCAGCATGATGTGTGGAAAGAACAAAGATTTGAAGTCCAAGAAGCTCCACCAGTCCTCCTCAGAAGGCCTTGGGTCACTTCCCTGAGTCTCAGTGACTCCATCTGTAATATGGGGTTTATAATAGTGACCTCACAGTTTGTGAAGCGAGGATCAAGGCAGATAAATTAAGATAGAATATTTGTAGGCTCTAGGACAGTGCCTTGCATTTGTCGGGGCTCAATAAATGTTTGTTTTCCTACATGCAAATTCTTGGGTCTGTTTTTATCATGCATCTATATGCAGAAACCCTGCTAATTTCAAAGGGAGTTTCCTTTACTTTGCAAAAGGAGACTGGGGGAAAATTAGAAAAGGAGTCCCATCCAGACCTAGGGAAGGTGAGATGCCCATACCCCAGTTTATAACAACATTCCATAAAAGAGGGAGAGGAAGATGAATGTATATTAAAATGATTCAAAACACAAGCAGACTCTGCAAGTGTTATGCACAGATGAGTTAATTGTTTTGCCTTAAATATATTTCCTGAAGAACAGAAGCCCGATCACAGCACACATCGTTATGAATTTTAGACAAACAGCACTTTGAATCAAATTATAGTACATGCATAAAATATTAAAATAAGACATTTATAACAAATCTTTCTAACTTAGTGCTCAGCTCTAAAATAGATTTATATGTGGATAAGCAATAGGTGCGATAAATGTGGTACAGATACCACAATTTAAATTGCAAATCAACAGGGCATCATGGGAAAAGGGAATGCAGACTTGAAGCTACTGGAGGAAAAGATCCAGCTATGCAATATTTTTAGGTCTTTTGCCTGATTTCATTTTGCAATGTCTGTATCTGGACTCCACATTTGATAAATTCCAGTATCTGCTCTTTAACATAGTTTCTTTCCAGTCCCTATTTAAATGACCTCATTAGAATCTTCATTTATTGTTCTTTTTATTTATTGTTGAACTGTTGCCAATATACAGCTCCTGGAGTCTTCAAGCTGTTTTTGGTTTTCTGGGAGATTTTAGAAGAACAGCACTGTTTCTCAGTTTACAAAATAGGCAAGTGAAGTGGGGAATAATGTCCATGCACATGCTTGAGCACTGCCTGCTTTGCAACATTCCACTGCACCTTGGATTCCTGATCCTCCCCTGGGGTTTGTTACACAATGTATGGTGAATGTGATGACAGCTTGTCTCTAGGAATAATCTCTGCCCAAGAATATTAAACTCATTTCATTTATTTTGAAGAACTTTGGGATTATTGAGTTGAATGTCTACAGAACCGAATGTTTCTGGGCAAGTTGACCTGCTAGAATCCAAAAGGATTCCCCCGACATTGAAAGGCCTCGGAAGGCCTCTACAGAATGAAGTTGTGGCTTGGGGCTCGAATGGTATCCAGTTCATTTTGGGGAAATAGATCCTTTGCTCTCAGCATCTCTGGATATAGATGAACAGATAATCCAATTAACTCACCTTCCTCTTTTCTACTCTGCCTACTGTAATTGTTTCCAGAACTTTTTTGGAAGTTGCTGCATTAAAAATAATAAAAGAAGAAATAAATACCTTCATATTCAAGGTTTCAGGTGGCAAGATTCAACCACACTTTATGTCAGCCAACCATGCCAGAAGAAAAAAGAAGCCTGTTCTATATTTCTGCTCTATCGTGTTGTATTCACAAAAATATATCCTTTGGTACTTACATCCAAGTAGATCAGTAAGCATTAATGACAAGTAGGACAGCTCTTAAGAAGGAAGAAATTAAACACATACAAACCCTGCAGTATCTGGTTGTTCCAGGAACTAAGTTGCCAATATATGTTTCTGCCATGGTTTGAATGAGTATTCCCAAAAATTCATGTGCTGGAAACTCAATCCCTCTGCTCTCATAGATGAATTAATGTCAGCTCTGCCCTCATGACTAGATTAATGGATTAATGTGGGCTCTGCCCTCATGAATAGATTAATGTCACTATCACAAAAGTAGGTTCTTTATCATGGAAGTGGCTTTTTTATAAAATCTAGCTCTCATTGGCTCTCTTGCTCTTGCTCCTTCCCCATATCATGCCTTTCTCCATGTTACGAAGAAGCAGGAAGGCCCTCACCAGATGTGGTGCCATGTTCCTGTACTTCCCAGCCTCCAGAATCATGAGCTAAATACACTCCTTTTCTTTACAAATTATACAATCTGAGGTATTCTGTCATAGCAACAAAAACAGACTAAGACAGTTTCCAACTGTCTATTGCAATAAGAGCTAGGTGCGACCTTAAAACAGAGAGGTAAAGAGTTAGAATGCCATCCACCATAGCAGCCACTGGCCACAATGCGGCTGAGCACTTGCAGTGTGGCTAATCTTGGTTGAGCAGAACTGTAAATATAAAATACATGCCAGATGTTGAAGCCTTAATATAAAAAATTAAAATATTTCAATAAGTTTTATACTGACAACATAGTAGAATGATAATATTTGGGATATACTGGATTAAATAAAATACGTTATTAAAATCAACTTAATATGTTTCTTTTTACTTCTTTAAAATATAGCTACTAGAAAATTTAAAATTATATATGTGGTTCACATTATATTTCTATTGGACAATGCTGAGCAAGATTGATGTAAGGTAATATTGTAACTAACCAGCTTGAAAGACTGTGTTTTTTATAGCATGTCTGAAATTCATTGCACATGGAGTCCTATTTTAAGTGTGCCAGTAGATCTTGATGGTTAAAGTAACCCCATGGTGAGAACTGCCATCTTATGAGTAATCACTGCCCAATATATTTGTTTAATATGTTTGGATTTTAATAGAGTTTTCCTAAAGCAAAATTCACCAATTCTATTATTTGCTTTTCAATGTGACCATACTTTATCTCTGCATGAAAGTTTCTGGCTTTTCATGAGATATATGTTTTTGTTTGTCCATCTCCCTCCATTACCACCTCTTAGAAGGGAAGTATGGTTCTTTAGTGGAATGTGCTTGGGCTCTGAAGTCAGGCTGCCTGGGTTCAGCATTAACACTTACTAGTGACTTCTGGTACAGCCATCTCTCTTCACTGATGCTTCCTCATCTGTGAGATGGAGCAATAACTCACAGCTCACAGGGTAGTTATGAGCATTCTGTGAGATGATCACTCTACTGGGCATATGGGCAAGACCCAATGAAGTGAGTCTCCGTTCACTGTCTTTTGTTTTATGAGTGTCTTGGGGCCCAAGTTTCTAGGATGCTAAGCATATATCACTGATGACTGATTCATTTTTAAGGGAAAGCCATTATTATGCGTATTCTGTACCTGTGTGAAGTACCTATAGACTCATGACACTTGTGGACAGAATCACAGGTAAGTTCCTAGCCTCTGCGTCTTTGCATGTGCTCTTCTCTCCCTGCCCAGAGAACCCTCCTTTGTTTGTTGTTTTCTTTCCCCATCATCTTATCCATCTTTCAAGGTCCAGATGAAGTGCCACCTCTTTCATCAGGTCTTCTCTGACTGCTCCAGACAACACTAATTTATCAACTCTAAACATTCTATTGCTAATACAAGCCAGTCCAAATCAAGTAGCAAGAATTTATCTGGTGTTTCAAATTCTGAGGCTGATTTTCCAGTGATGTCAAGCCTATTTATTCAGTTTCCTCTACTGAACTGCAAGTGTTTTGAAGGCAGTGGCCATGCTTTGTATCTGCTTCACAATCCCCTTATCTCTTATTCAAAAAATACTTATTGATTAATAGATTGATCAATAAAGGTTTGGCTGATTAAAAAAATCCTTTAATGCAGCAGTAATCATTCATGCTAGGGAAAGACCCAGCAAGAAACACCATGCGCTATCTTTACAAGTCTCTACGGTAAAT
Source organism: Lepilemur ruficaudatus (assembly GCA_963574885.1). Lineage (NCBI taxonomy): Eukaryota > Metazoa > Chordata > Mammalia > Primates > Lepilemuridae > Lepilemur > Lepilemur ruficaudatus. Next base: position 2,865 of record CAUYRT010079769.1, on the reverse strand, counting down.
AATTCGTACAGTTACAATTTAAAAAGATTGTCATCCTGTAAAATCTCCATTTTATTTAACTGCTTAGTTCTAGGAGGTATCTGAGTTAGTAAAAAGGTGACTTAAATAAGTTTCTGATTTAGATCCTTTTGAGACATATTTTATATATCTAGAAGTCTATATATTTATGTATAAATATATACAGATATCTAGGTGTATATATATGTATATATATTTCAAAATGATCTTTTTCCCTCTCTTTCTGTATATATATATATACAGAGATATAGATATAGATATACAGAGAGAGAGAGAGAGAGAGAGAGAGAGAGAGAAGAGATACATAGATGTAATCAGATCACTAAGATGCCCAGTTTCTATTTGTAGTCTTTTCTCAATAAGGCAGTGGGACATTGGTGCTTTCAAGTGAGCTTAGAGACATTGAATATGACATTCCTGTCATTAAAAATAGTTAGCTGTTCTTGGCTACATTCACAAAGAAGTCCCCTAATGCTTCCTTTAATTGGCAGGATTCACACGTGATATCTATTTTGCAAATGTGCTCTGTACTGAGGGCTGGAGCTGTGTATGTGTCTGCGTATGTTCTCTGTAGGTGACACTCCACCCTGATCACACAATTGGTGCATTGTACTAGGACATACTGTATGCAGACAATGCCTCGCCTACCACTCCCCCCCTTCTTTTTTTAAACCCTGAAATATGGTTGATATGGTCCATTGCAAAATGAACCTATATTGGAAATGGCAAAATTGTAATGTAAAATATACCGGGGTCAGTGGGGTGTGCTGTTTTTTGCATATATTTTTTCTCCCCTGACCCATGCCATTCCCCTGCATACAGGGAAAAAAGCTTCATCTCACACAGAAATGTGATGTCCTTTACTGCCAGAGGCTGTTGCTGTTTTAAATGAGGAAAAAGCACAATGCATGAAGAAGGAAAATTAAAGCATATTCATTTTGGAAATTAGATATGGTGTCAGGAGACTCTCAGAAAATAGCCCCGTTTGAATGAAGCCCCACACTACAAGACAGTTCACTGAACTTTTGACCACTATTTATGCTATGGAAGCTTTTGAAATAGGGACAAGAGCAAAACATTTTATAGCTGCTTAATAGCTGAGTTCATTTTTCTTTCTTCCTTTTTTTCCACCAGGCATTTGTCTATCCCTTTGGTGTATATAAGATATGCAAACACCATGTAGTTTATTGGCAGGCCTTTGTGTTAATGTTTCCAGGTTGGTTCCAAAACACACAGCTACTGCATGAGAGAATCCCCCGGCCAACCCGGTGACCTTTGTTACCCTCCACCGCAGTCTGCTGTCTGCCTGTGGCTAGTCTGAAATGGCTAGCCTCAGCCAGGGTCTCACAGGCCTTGGGAGTGACAGTGACCTCTTTAGGGGTCATTCTGCAAATACAAAGAGAATACCTTTCACAGTTCTCAGGGACCTTTTATGCAAGATTGGACAGAGATGGGGGAGATGATGGAAAAGGCACTTTGCCTAATTTCTCCCTTTCTGTTATTTGGAAGAACAGTTCTCAATTTGCGATCATCCCCGTTCTGCTTCATTGCTTCCCTCCTGCAGAGCACATCATACCAGTCAGGTTAAGTGGGATTCAAGGGCCCTCCAGGAAGGACAGCGCAGAGTTTTGATTCAGCACTGACTAAGGAAGAACCTGGGAAGATGAGGTAGCAGAAGAGTTAATCACGAGTGGACGGTGGGGTCAATCAAAGGTAGAAAGAGAAATCCAATTTGCATTGGTATTAATGAAAGACACGCTTTAACTTTTACACAGATAGGAAGCATTGAGCTAAATATTACAAATTACAGGTTGTGAGTCTATGTCAGCTTTATTATTGTCATTACTATTAATGCAATGATAGAAAACCTAAGGGGTCACTGTGTTTGTTTAATTTATTTTCTGGGAAAGCTTATCATTTCATTTCCAAGCGAGGACCTTTTATTTGGCCTCTCGGTGACTTGCCCACACTGGCACAAACAGGGCCCCACCTCTCTCTGGATTTGGGAGCTCCTTGGTGCTCGCTTTTTCTGCTCATCACCAGGCCTGATTCTCACAGCTGTGCCCCTCACTCCACTGCTCAGCCAGCCAGTGGTCTCACTCCAGGTGGGAGGTGAGCTGATATCGAGGTTTTGACAGTGGCTTGAAGAGGGATGAAGATGGGGAAGCTGAGAAAAGGCTTAACAATAGAATCTTTCTGTGCCACGAAACGCCTGTGTCTGAACTGACCTTCTGCGAGTGTCCTTGGTTTGGGAAATAGGGACAATATGTCCCTGCACATGACTGTGAGCCCTTTACAGACTCATGTGAAAAAAGAAAACAAACTTCAACATGGGGACATGTTGCTATTTTCTTCTGCCTTGTGCTCTGTGGTTTTAACTTGGGGGAAGGGGAAAGAAAAAGAGAGAGAGAGAGACCATCCCTCTCCTACCCCACTGTCAGCATTATTCATTAGGAGAGGATTTTTTCCCCCCTCCTTTGGACTGGAAACTTCTCTCCTCTCACTAGCCAGTAACAACCCTTCTGTTCATCCTTATGTCAAACCTTCACAACTGCACTAATGTGATCTCTGGCAGCCGGAGAGGAGCTGAGAGAGTGCTGCACGGGCCACTCTGAACTCACAAGGTGGCTTAGGGTCTTCTCAGGGCAAGAGCTCCTCCTGACCGTGCACTTTCTGCCAGGGCTGGGAGGTTGAGATCTGTGTGCTGACCCCGTCCCCAAAGTATTTAGCCATAATGTTGGACATACATTCACAAAGAACTTTTGATTGGCTGATTGTCTAAAATATGTGAAGTAGCTCCCTAGGATGGGATTTTGTTGGCAAGGCAGTGATGCTACAAAGTGGGTA
>CAUYRT010079768.1:0-23175 GCA_963574885.1 Lepilemur ruficaudatus | reverse complement strand
GCAGGAGTTCTTAAAATTTAATGTGAATGTGAATCATCTAGAACATTTGCTACTAATGCAGACTCTATAGGTCTACCCTGGTTATTCAGTTTCTGTGGTCTGGATCAGGACTCAAGATTCTCAGTTTTTTTTTTTTTTTTTGAGACAGTGTCTCACTCTGTTGCCCCGGCTAGAGTGAGTGCCGTGGCGTCAGCCTAGCTCACAGCAACCTCAAACTCCTGGGCTCAAGCGATCCTTCTGCCTCAGCCTCCCAAGTAGCTGGGACTACAGGCATGTGCCACCATGCCCGGCTAATTTTTTTCTATATATATATTTAGTTGTCCAATTAATTTCTTTCTATTTTTTTAGTAGAGACGGGGTCTCGCTCTTGCTCAGGCTGGTTTTGAACTCCTGACCTTGAGCAATCCGCCCGCCTCGGACTCTCAGAGTGCTAGGATTACAGGCGTGAGCCACCGCGCCCAGCCAAGATTCTCAGTTTTAATAGTATACGTATCTGAAGAAAGTGATCCAGGAATGACATTTCAAAAACTAATAATTTTTTTTGATGTCTAAAAGAAGGAAATGAAAAATGTGGCTAGATAAAAATTTGTGATCTCAATGTGCTGTTTTTTTGTATAAAATTTCTGAGGTGACCCAGTGATTACTGGATGTTAATAGGTTCAGGACATGGCCATTCCAATGAAATAGAGCAGGAGCACAGGCAAAGGACAGTGATGGAGGGAATGTTCTGGTGAAATGCTTAGCACACAATGAGCACTCACACATCTGTTGAATAAATAAATGAATGCTTTAGTAGAGAAGATTTCTCTAGGAGATACGTGAGCTGGTCATAGACCTAGGAATCATCTTGTCAAGGAAACAAATGGGAACATACCAGAAGATTATGTAAGACTAAAAATATTCTAAGAAACTATTTAATGGAAAAGTGAAGGGAAAAAGGGTATACCCACCAATTAAAAAAAAAAAAAAGACAAAGAAATAATGGTCAACAAAGTCAAGCAAAATCGAGGAGTGGATTTTCACAGAAAGAATGCCATGGAAGGTAAAATTCAGCAGAGCACTCTAATAAAATTAATTGGATGAATAAAACCCATACAAATAGACTTGATAACTAGGTAGACATTGGTAATTTGAGAAAAGGCTGTTTCAGAAAAAAATTGGAGGACAGAGAAGCAGAAATTGCGTGGTGGCAGACATGAGGAAAGAAGAATGTATTAAGAAAATAATGCTTCATAAAACAAAATTTTGGTATGAGGAAAAAAGACTAGCATTGTGAAGCCAGATAATGTGGTATTTAAAGTCACAGAAATGTATTTGAGATTTGAAATATAATGAACCTTCAATTCAGATTTCTTTACATTGAATAAACAACAGATATTAAAAACTAATAGCAAAGAAAAAATAAGCTAACAAATGAATACTGGCTGTTTTCTAATTTTCAAACAAATTCACACACCCACCGTGAGTAGGAAGGAACAAGAACATAAGTTGATTTATCTCACTCTATTATCCCAGGCTGCTTCCTTTGTTTCCAATAGAATGAAGATTTCAGAAAGAGTTAGAAGGGGAGTAAGTAAATAAAGACTTGAGTTAAGAGAGAAAGTTGAATTTTGAAACTGTGTCCTGCTTTAGTCTGGGGATACTTTCTAGTTTTTCTCCTTTGATGGTATCTTCTCTCCCAGTTTTTGTTTTCACTTTCTGGTTTTCATTTCTGACTCTTAGATTCATGTTCTTTGTTTCTTGTTTTTTTATTTCAAGTCTTTGTTGTCTTCCTACTTTTGTTCTTTGATATAATAAATATTTTCATTGCTTATTTTTTAGGGTTCTAGTGTATTATACATTTGTTTTATTAGAGATTTAATCTCTAAAACTCTTTCTAGTTCTATAATATTTCTATTTATTTATTTTAATTTTTAAACTTATAAAATATATCCATGAATGCATAAAAACAGATACAACATTGTCTTCAATATTTTCTTGGCTATTCTTACCCCTTTGATTAGCATATAGATGTTTAGAATGAGGTTATTAATAGTCACTAAAATTTATGCTAGAATTTTTATTAAAAATGCTATAAATTTATTGATTAATTTGCAAAGAGTTGACAACCTTAATTTATTGAGTCATCTAATTCATGAATGTAATATCCCTCCATTTAGTTGTATCATCTTCAAATTTGGAATTTTCTGTATGGAGGCTATATGAGGTTATCTGTAGGATCCTATATGACGCTATCTGTAGGCTCTCATGATACCATATTACTACTTATTGTCATCTTTGGAAGTCAACCAAATACCAGAGTTCCAGTTAGTTCAGACAATGTGACTACTGCCTCTAGTCACAGATACCTTGGGAAATTCAGCATGACTTTGTGAGACTCTGCTGTGTCTCTATTCTATCCTAATCCAGGCAGGGATTAGGGAGATAAGGTTTATCACACTTATACCATACTTCATTCCTTCATTCCTTTTCCTTTCCCAACACATCTCTTGTGCTGTTTATTTCCACCCTATTAATGAATCCTCCATCCACATTTGGATGATACCTTTTGAACCTAGCAGTCATGAGTCTAGAATATTTGTTCCCTGGTATTTTCCCAAACACACCTTCAGGCACAAGAGCAGCCTTATCTCCCATGAATGAAATAGGAAGAGTTGGAGAGTAGTCATGGGTGGAAGATCAACCAATGGCTAATAAATCTCTCAAATTACTAATATATAATCTGATGGACTCCAGGAAATTAAAGCCATAATAAATAGACAGAATTACATGGAATCAAAGAAACTAAGAATCTTATCTAAGAAACAGAATGAAGGGATCTGCAGAATGGCAGCTGCACAGCAGGACTAGAGAGGCTATGGATTCTGATCAAAGCAGGAAAAATACAGAGAGATCCCAAAAGGATATTTTCAGAGGGAACAAATGTGAGACAATTTAAGACTTTGAGAGTGTAAAAAAATTGAGGATAAGGTAAAGGCAAATTTAGTTCAAGAAAAAAAAGAAAGACAAATTTGAAATTTCAAGATAAAAACAAATCTGTTTGAAAATGTCAAGGCCAAATAAAGCAGATAAAGAAGTTTGGATTGTTTTTATATAAAGCAAATATCAAAATTTTTTTATTTTTTCCAAATATTTATTGTTATAAAAAGATGTACATGGGTCATTGAGTACAAAAGTAATTTCCCAACTGAGCATATAATTCCAGGTTTATGCATATACATTGTTATCGTCTATATTACATCTATACATATACTGAAACATCTCTGGAAGATTGTATGCTAAAGCATCATAACGAATACTCCTTAATTTACATATCATGCCTTTACTCCATTTTAAGTGTACAATTAAGTGATTATTAGTAAATTTACCTAGTTGTACAGCTAAACACATAAATCAATTTTAGAGGATTTCCTTCCCCCTATTGAGACCCCTAATTCCCTTCCCCAACAACATTTCAAGCATTCCCCTCCCCTCCATAGTGCTCACCACATCCCTCAGATGTGGGTCTACCCCCCCTCCCCGAATCCGTACTGCACACCGCCACCATTTGTGCACCATAGTGTTAATCAGTCAGAACCAATTTGATGGCAAATACATGTGGGGCCCATTTTTCCTGTCTTGTTTAAAGCAGATATAAATTTGAAATGGTTTCAAACAATTGAGTTAAAACAAAACAAAGCAAAATAAAAAAAGGGAATCTATTTGAACGTGGTGAACTTTTTCCATTGCATGTATAGTTTTTCTGAGAGTGAACCCGTAGCAGAATATAGCACACTATATGACTCACCCTTGAACAGTATCTGTGGAGTGCCAACATTGTTTATACATCTTCAACTTTAGAGGCAACGTATTTTTTTAAAAGGAATTGGTAATGATTAATTACATAAAAAAAGGAAGTATAAACAAGTTTGACAATATAAGAGGTTAGCTGACCAAAATAAGCCACAGGAGAAAGGAAAAGTTTAGCAAATGAGTAAGAGCATTAATATCTTACCTTAGAAAGTAAAGAGCATAGTCTCTGTTGGAAAAAGAAATGAACCTTTATATTATTTTAAGTTGTAAAAGTAATCAATAGAAGGACAAAACTAAAAATATAAATGTCAAATATTAAAAGGAAGGCAGGGAAAGATGAGGTGAGGTGGGGCAGATCCTGGACTTTCATATCAGGAGTCAATGACGCTGTTTTAATATTGACATGCATGTGATCAAGAATTATGCAGTAACCTCCCAAAGGAAAAGAATTACAAACTAACAGGAGTTTCTTCTGAGAATGAGAACAGAGTGAGGGAAAGATGAGGCAGAGATCGTACTTTGTACCGTAACTTTCTTAAAACATGAGACTGTGATTTATTTTAAAACATGATTTTTAAAAGGTTGACGTTAAATTAATTTCCCATAAGAAACTAGTTGTACACTTATAACGGCAAAAAAAAAAATAGAAAGAAAACTACATCTTAAAACATTAAGTATATAAAATGGAATGCAAAGAAGCCATAATCGGGCTAACAAATTAATTCAAATGCTTAAATGTAAGAGACATCATAGAAAAAAAAAAGCAGATATTCAATACCAGAAGAGAGAAAAGAAAAGGAACATTGAGCAGCAGAATATTATTTATTAAATAAAAACAGGCCTACAAAATGTTTAACGTATTTAGAAAGTAAACTATTTTTGCAAGTTTAGTTATTATTGGATTATTGGACATCACTTACAATATTTGAGTACCATATTACTTTTTTCTGCTTTTCTAACTTAATTATTTTCCAAAAATGATGAAGAAAGAACAAGCATTTGTAGAACACCCACCAGCTAAGTGTTTCAATATGTTTCCATTTGAGGAATAAAATTCGTGGTAACTTGCCTCCACATCAATGCTAAAGCGATGACACTAATAGATTTATTTATCTGATGTTACAGTTAATAAATGATGGAGGAAGAATTTTTCTGGATTCAAAGCTACTTTTATTAATTATACTACCATAATCATTTCTGTGACCATTAATCTCAGTGATTATATTTTTGGTCTACTAAATTATATTACCTAAATATTAATATTAAAATACAGTGGTTCTCCTTTATCCATGGTTTCATTTTCCAGGGTTTAAGTAACTCATGGTCAATTGCAGTCTGAAAATAGTAAATGGAAAATTCTAGAAACAATCAATTTGTAAGTTTCAAATTGGGTGCCATTCTGAATAGTGTGGTAAAATCTCTCACATCTTCCTGCTTCCTCCCACCTGGGATGTGAAACATCCCCTCATCCATCATCTCCACACTGTGTCCATTAGTCACTTAGTAACCCTCTCGGTTATCAGATCAACTGTGTTGGTATCACAGTGCTTGCATTCAAGTAACCTTTATTTTACTGACTAATAGCCCCAAAGTGCAAGAGCAGTGATGCTGGCAATTTGGATATGCCAAGGAAGAAGAAAAAGAAAGGTCAATACAGTGCAAGACACTTTGAGAGACAGAAAGACCACATTTACATAACTTTTATTATACTATATTGTTATAGTTGTTCTATTTTATTATATGTTATTGTTGTTAATCTCTTACTTTGCCCAATTTATAAATTAAACCTTATCCTAGGTATGTATGTGTAGGAAAAAACAGAGTATAGATAGGGTTCTGTATGATCTGCGATTTCAACCATACACTGGGAGTTCTGGGAACATTTGTCCTGCAGATAAAGGAGAACTGCCATGTACACTCAACTACACTATGCTTACCCAGATCTTTGGCTTCTGTGCTAGGCAGAATCATAGCCTCCCAAAGATGTCCTAATGTTGGCCAGGTATGGTGGCTCACACCTGTAATCCTAGCACTTTGGGAGGCTGAGGAGGGAGGACCCCTTGATGTCAGGAGTTCAAGACCTGCCTGAGAAAGAGAGAGATCCCCGTCTCTACTAAAAATAGAAAGAATTAACTGGGCGTGGTGGCAGTTGCCTGTAGTCCCAGCTACTTGGGAGACTGAGGCAGGAGGATTGCTTGAGACCAGGAGTTTGAGGTTGCAGTGAGCTATAGTGAGGCCATGGCATTCTAGCCTGGGCTACAGAGCAAGACTCTGTCTCAAAAAAAATAAATAAATAAAAATTAAAAAATAAAGTTTAAAAAAAAAAAAGATGTTCTAATGAGCCTGAAAGCTGTGACTATGTTACCTTACATGTCAAAAGAGATTTTGCAGATGTGATTAAGGATCTTAAAATAAAGAAACTATCGTGGATTACACAGGTGTGCCTGATATAATCACAGGGGTCCTTAAAAGATGGAACAGAGAGGCAGAGAGTCGGGAAAGAAGATGTAATAACAGAGATTGAAGTGATGGGACCGTTGACTTTGAAGATGGAAAATGGAAGAAGGTACCAACAAATGGAGAAAGACCCTGTAAAAGGCAAAGATTCTCTCCAAGAGTCTCCAGAGGAATGTAGCCCTGCTGACACCTTGGTGTTAGCCTACTAGGACCTCTTTTGGACGTCTGACCTCTAGAGCTATAAAATAATAAATTTATGTTGTTTCAAGACCATCTGTGGCAATTTGTTACAGTAGAAATAGGAAACTAAGAAGGACTTAGGGTTACATCTTGTCTCTGCTGTGTGATTTTGGGCAAGATTCTTAACCTCCATAAACCTCTGTTTCTTTATCTGCGAAGCCGAAATGATAAAAATACCTATCTAAACAAATGTGGTGATCATTAACCTACAGTAAAAGGCAGATATCACTAAAGGGTAGATATTATTAAGGACTAATTATAGAGGAAAAATAAAATAAAATTTGTACGAAAAAATGGTGAAGACCACTTTTCACTTCCAAACTCTCACAGTGAGATAGCCGGTGATTCTTCATAACATATTGGTTACAAGTTGAAATATGAAGGAGGAAAACTGTTCCAATATTGAAACCACTTCATGATTCGAGCTCATTCACTCCACTCCTTTAATATCTAGGCTCTTTGGGGAAGAGGCAATATCCTTGACTGTCTATAAATTTATGAGTGCAGTTTCTTTTATGGCTCTGAATGTAATAGAACCTAAGTAAATACTGATAAGTCCTCTATTCTTCTGAGAAGTTTCCACCCACATAATATTGTCCTATCATTGGAAATCCCCATAGTTTTGATAAGAATGAAGGCAAGAACTCTTTTATATATAACACTTGTCAATTAGAATCAGAACAGCATTCATCATTTTAGTTGGAAAGGCTATATGTTTTTTTTTAAAAAAACCCACTTGAAGTCTGTATAATGAAATTTTATCCTTATTGTCTTTTGAGCACCTTCAGTTAGTTTGGGGGGTTAATGTTGGCTTTCAAGTTTATTTTTTTTTTCCAAGTATCCTTTAACATGGTTTGCATTTACAGATTAAATGGTAAACTGAATTTAAAAAAATAGGCATTTTGTGTCACCACAGTCTTCCCACATAAATAGACCTGAAACAGCACTGAAAATCACAACCATTTTTTCAATGTAAGGATTGGTACAGTCTTCATTAATTAGGCCTGTAGGGAACTATATTAATTCTTTCAAACAACTTAGTTACCAGTCATTTTCAGAAACTCTTTGTCTACACTGTATTTAAAGAGTTTTTTGTTTGGTTTTTTTCTTCAGAAACCTATGTGAGCTTTCTGTATACAGGATCGTAATATGACAGGAGTTAATCAGTATCCATGAAGCCTCACAGCAAGGTAAATTCTCATGGACAACCGTGGTCATTCTAAAAAGTATAAACTATGACTAAAGAAAAATGACTTACTACATAACTCCCTCTATTCTACAGTGTGTGTTTTTTCATTGGTATGTGAATTACTTTAAGACACAACTTATGTTATTTGAAAAGCAACCATTTTGGACTCTGAGCACAGTCCTGGGGAGCTTTTCTAGACCTCTGGCATTCTGAAGACAAGTGCCTGTCCGTGCTGGCATGGACCGTCAGTGTCTGGAACGTGTCAGTGGACAGGAAATTAGGATAAACATAGATATGACTAAATGCATAAATGAACAAACAGTTCTGGAATGAAAATATATATGAGTTAGTTCCTGGATTTCAAATGAGGATATAGCAGGGTTTACTTCTCTTTGCTAATATGAAGTCAAAGTACACAGGTCATTTATAAACACTGCTACACAAGCCAGTATGAAGTCAAGACTTACGAGATCAAGATCAGAAGAAATCTTTCATTATCCAGAATTTTATCACCCAAAAATCAATTTTTTTCACAGTCCTATTGATTTACTAATCATATTTTATATAGTTTATTTGTTTAGCACAGAGAAATCCAGAGTTTCTTTTTTTGTTTTTTTTTTCTTGAGACAGAGTTTCACTCTGCTGCCCGGACTAGAGTGAGTGCCATGGCATCAGCCTAGCTCACAGCAACCTCAAACTCCTGGGCTCAAGCAATCCTTCTGCCTCAGCCTCCCAAGTAGCTGGGACTACAGGCATGTGCCACCATGCCTGGCTAATTTTTTCTGTATATTTTTAGTTGTCCAGTTAATTTCTTTCTATTTTTAGTAGAGATGGGGGTCTCACTCTTACTCAGGCTGGTTTTGAACTCCTGACCTTGAGCGATCCGCCTGCCTCGGCCTCCCAGAGTGTGTTGCATATTTTGATTAATTGACTGCTTCTTGTTTGAGATATAACTAAACTTTTGATTAGAAATGGAACATTTCATATTAAATAACCTATATTATTCTACATATACACACACATATATAAAGCAATTGGTTATATAAATATATATAATGTGAATAATCCTTGAGTTTAGGATAACAACATGTTCAGGAGATACTGTGGACCTTACACTGAGAGGTAAAACATTTTTCTTGAGTATAGAAAATATCATTTCATTCTTCTTTTGATAGTGTTGTTATTGTTGAGGCTTTCGCAGTTCATGTAGTTTGGGTGGAGCAGAGTCCAGCCCCAGCATCAAGGGTGGGGATGTGACCCAGGGCTGGCCACTCAGATCCTCCCTGGGTTTGGTTTAGAGATGGCCTCATGATCTAGTCAAAGATAATGAGACTCAGTTCTAGGATGTTGGAGGAACTGTTGGGGAAGGAAGCTCTCTAGCTAGTGGTAGTTATCTTTGCTTAAGAGTGGAGAGACTGCATAAGAAAGATGCCCACCCAGAGGGTGGTAGAGCTAAGTGGGGGAGAAAAACCAGTGCTCTGATGGTATAGAATGTGCAATTAGGTGAACTTATAAATTATCTCCTTTGCTTAATCTAGTTTAAATTGATATTCATTTAAAACTAAAGTAAACTAAACTAAAGCTAAAACTCAACGATACATGGGTTTACTAATCAGGTAGGTCAAGGAAATGCTGCACAAGTAGTGCATGAGTATTTCAGCAAAGCATCTGACAGTATTTCTCGTCAAATCCTTTTGGAGAACATGTAGAGACGTGGAGTGAATGTAAGTACAATCAGATGACTTCATCAATAATTGAAGAGTCCTGTCTAAGAATGCTAATTCCATGTCAACCTGAAGAAAATGTTATAGTGGTGTGCCTCGGGGCTCTTCCCTGGCCCTGTCCTTTTTGACACATTTATCAAAGGTTTGGATGAGCACACCGATGGCATTCCTATCAAATGCTACCCATGACAAGATGATTGGAGCACTAGATAGTATGTCGGATAACTGAGACTAGTTTCTAAAACTCTTCATAAACTAGAGCATCCAAGTGGAATTTTAAGAACAACAAATGTAAAATCTTTGAATTAGATCCAAAAACTAACCATACAAATAAGTGGGTAACACTAGGAATTTAGTTAAGTGTAATTTCAAAGTGGATCAGCAATGTGATACAGCTGCCTAAATAAATAAAGAAATAGAGCTACATTGGATTGCATAAATAGGACACAGTGGTGATGGAGGCAGATGTCATATTGCACAAGTCATGAAGTTAGTCTGATGAGGTAGAAGGATGTAGAGCCAAAGGAACTAAAATTTTCAAATATTTCTACATGAATGTCTAACGATCTATCTACAACATGCCAAATCACATTGCAAAAAGGATAAAAATTACCAATGGCAAATATTTGCAGTCTTCTATCTGCTCCTACCTGCTATTTGGATCTTCTCTTTCCCCCTTTCCAAAGAGGAAAGGTTGTTTTTCTCTGGAAGACAAGTTAAGCTATGCTACATAACAAAGGATAGAGCAGGAAGGGAGGATGGAGCAGAGGAAGAGACAGAAAAGCCAGTGGGCACATGTGAAGAAAGAGTTTGGGGTGTTCAAAGAAAGAGGGGCACCAGAATACTTTAAGGCATGAGAGAATAGGGGAGAAAAAAAAGGGAGGAAATTTGCATTCTAGCAACCATTCAAGTATAAACTCACAATATATCTTTACTAATTTTTTTTTTTTTTTTGAGACAGAATCTCACTCTTTTGCCCAGGCTAGAGTGCCGTGGCATCAGCCTAGCTCACAGCAACCTCAAACTCCTGGGCTCAAGCGATCCTTCTCCCTCAGCTTCCCAAGTAGGGAGGAGCTGGGGTACCAGCATGTGCCACCATGCCCAGCTAATTGTTTCTATGTATTTTTAGTTGGCCAATTAATTTCTTTCTATTTTTAGTAGAGACAGAGTCTTGCTCTTGCTCAGGCTGGTTTCGAACTCCTGACCTTGAGCCATTCTCCCACCTCGGCTTCCCAGAGTGCTAGTATTACAGGCGTGAGCCACTGCACCCAGCCTGTCTTTACTGTAATTACCTGGCTTTGGTACAAGGAGTCCCTGGGTTTGTGTTGTCAAAGACTTTCCACATATCTCTATTTCCTTTTCAGCCAGATTCTGAGCCTACCCTCTTCCCCACAACAAGCTGATAAAAGCCTTACAGAAAATACTACCATATTCCTAACCAAAAGGATATGTGGTTTCATAGCCACGATATAGTTGGGTCTAGAATTAGATAAACTAATGTCTTCAAATGCTATGGAGGGAGCAAAGTAATGGAGGTTTGGTCAATGCAATCAGATAATAAATTGAAGTAAATAAAATTTGGAAGGGAAAATTTGCCATTTTTGGTAGATTACATAATAATTTACATAAAAACACAAGAGAATAAACAACCCATTAAAAATATAAGAGTACAAGTTAACAAGGCTGAGAAGTAAAATATAGTTAAAGACAAATAGCATTTTTTATACTAGCACCAACCAATTATAAAATACAATAGAAAATAAAACACCATTTACAATAACACAAAAGCTATAAACTATCTAGGAATTGATCTAATGAAGATCTTTACAGAGAAAGTTTTAAAATTCCATTAAAGGAAAATAAAAGATTTCAATCAATGGAAAGTTACACCATGTAAATGGATGTGATGACTTTACAATTTAAAGACATAGACTTCTGCAAATTGATCTACAAATTCAATGCAATTTCAATAAAAATTCTAGCAGAATATTTTGGGTGAACTAGATAAACTGATTCTAAGATTAATAGGGAACAATAAAGGCCTATAAATAGCTAAGACAAGTTTGAAAAAAGAAGAGCAAGTAGGGAACCTGCCCTAGCAGACACCAAGAAACACTACAGATATTAAGAAAAACTATACTAGTTGAAACAGTATGATACTGGTGAAAAAACAAATGACAACTAAAAATAGTAAAGTTATGAAACAGTTTTATAGAGTTATACAGGGTTGCAGGGGAGCCTTTGAGACATCAGGGCAGAAAAGGGTGTGTAAAATAGATTCTGCCTCAAGGCATAATCCATAGAGGGAATAAGCATTGAGTTTGACTTCATCAAAATAATTCAAGATTCCTATTGAACAAGGGACACTACACATGACATTAATAAGTGATTTATACACTGGGAGATCTTCACATCTATAACAAGCACAAAATTAGTTTCTAGAATATCTAAGGAACTCCCAAAAATCTGCAAGGAAAGGACAGAAACCCATCAGAAAAATGGGCAAAAGGTATGAACAGACAATTTACTGAAACCCTAATGATGAAAAACTATTTGAAAAGCTGCTCGATCTCACTAATAATCAGAGAAATGGCAATCACTTGATACTCTTCATAGTGGTGAAATTCAAGCTTTAAACATATCACCTCCTAGCAAGAATATGGGGACACAGGAACCCTCCTGCAAGCCAGGCAAGAGCATAATCTGGTGTATAATCCATTTTGGATTGCAATTTTGCAGAATTTAGTGATATTAAGTATGTGTATATCCCAGGATTCAGAGACTCTACTCCTGGTACAATGTTGCACAGGGAGATGCAAAGGAAGGTGCATTGGAGCATGTTTTTGGTACAGTGAGCTGGAGGCAATTTGGGTTGCCCTCACTAAGGGAATAGGAAAGTGTAATCGAGTACCTGCCCAGGATGGAATAATACCCAGTAGTCAAAAGAAATTAATTAGATCATTGTCTAGTAACATGGCTAGATCTCAAAAACATATTGCTAAGTGAAATAAAACAAATGAATTTTATAGTACCTAACACTTGTGTAAATTCACCCCTAAAATTTCACACATATCAAACAATATGTTTATAGATACACATGTATACATATAAATTAAAGAACAGAAGGTAGGATGGCAGAAGCGATGATATTGTAAACATAGGAAGGAAGACCTCTGAGAGAATGGAGAATAGGATCAGGGATGGGGGTGAAAGAGGAAAACAAATTAGAAGGAGGGGCCTGCATGGACTAATTAAGTGCTATGAACTAAAGAGCATGATTAATTCAAAGCTGTATAGGCAAGAACCAAAAATCCAAAAACCAAAGGGAGGTGGGTCAGGGAAGGTGAATAAAAGTGATGACTTAAAAGGTATCAACCTAGTGACTTTTTCTCCCTAAAACATTTATTTTTTTTTTTATTTTATTTATTTATTTTTTTTTGAGACAGAGTCTCACTCTGTTGCCCGGGCTAGAGTGCCGTGGCATCAGCTTGGCTCACAGCAACCTCAAACTCCTGGACTCAAGCGATCCTTCTGCCTCAGCCTCCCGAGTAGCTGGGACTACAGGCACGCGCCACCATGCCAGGCTAATTTTTCATATATATATTTAGTTGTCCAATTAATTTCTTTCTATTATTAGTAGAGACAGGGTCTCGCTCTTGCTCAGGCTGGTTTCGAACTCCTGACCTTGAGCGATCCGCCCGCCTCGGCCTCCCAGAGTGCTAGGATTACAGGCGTTAGCCACTGCGCCCGGCCCGAAGGGCCTCTTTTAGCTTGCAGACAGCCAACTTCTTGTATCTTCACAAGGTGGAAAGACAGAGACCTAACTCTGGACTTTCTTGTAAAAGCCCTAATCCAATTATGAGGGCTCCATCTTAATGACCGAATTACCATACTACCTCCAAATACTATCACACATGGGATTAGATTTCAACATATAAATTTTTAGTCCATAACAATTACCTTCTAGAAAATGGAATAATTCATAATTAAATATAGGTATGCCTAGTTTTGATGATTTTGAATTTGGTAACTTTGATGTTAACATGAATAGCAGTAGTATTGTGTCAAAGAATTACGAAGAAAAGCTTTGATAGGACACAGTAATATATGATTTTTTTCACACATGGTTTAGGTTTTATCTGTGCTGCCCATTTGCCTTACTGGAATGAGCAAATTTTGTGTGGGAGTTTCTTTTCTTTGCATTTACAGCAATCAGGTTGTTGAAAAATATTGCTTATGTGAGCCAATTGACTTTGTTAAAAACCAAAAAAAAAATTAGAAATGGTTTGTATGATGGGGCCCACTGTATGGGGGAAGGACATGCTTGTGGCCCAGGCTGAGTGACACAAAGGCATTTCCTATAACCAAAATGTTTGTGCACCCATAATATCCTGAATTAAAAAAAAAAAGAAAGAAAGAAATGGTTTGTATATAGATTGAAATAATTGAAGAAAAGAAAGAATAAAAATAAAATATTATTTTTCTATAAAGGAGCTAAATTGCAATGCTTACATACAGACTGAAGAACCTAGTGCTCCCTGTAATCTAGTAATGTGGCCCTCAGTTCATGTAAATAATATGATATTGATATTTTACATAGATACCTGTTTTGTTTTAAGATTGAACAGCAGACATTCATAACCAAACATCATTCGTAAGCTAATAGCATAAACCCTTCAATTTTGGGTAGTGTCTGTTTAAGATCACTTAAATAAATATTGTATAAATGTTTGCCTCTATTTTGCTTGAATCTAATCTCACTGTTTTCTCATTACCTGAATTAGCTGCATCAGATCAATTCCTTTTATCCTGTTTGATCTAACTGGAGGGCTACATATTCATTTATGGGCCTTAATTGAGAAAGAGCTCTGAAAGATAAAAGATCTACTTACTATCAAATAACATGCTTACCAATCTATTCTTTTTTTCTTTTCCTGTGATGGTTCTCTCAATATTCTCTCAGTTTGCTAAGAGGTAGATTTCCCCAGGCCATCCTATAAGTTATACCATGAAGGCAACTGTGATATTTCTGAAGGCTGTTTAGCTAAGAAGCCATTGATAATGGCCCACAGACTATAACCTTGAGGAAAATAGTTTTCCTACTGTACATTCTAGCTGAAACATACCTCATTTATGCTTATACTTTAGCTAAACTTTGTATGACCTTAACACTTTTCAATTAGTATTTTTCATTTCTAGATATTGATACTAAACTATAATCATTGTGTGTATATGTATACATATATGTGTATACACATACATAGGTGTACATAGGTGTATTTCAACAAGAGAAGCATCATGTATATTTTTAAATGTCAAATACATATTTATGTATTTAAAAGACATACTTTTAAAAGAAAATTGTGTTAATCATTCTTTCCACAGTGAATTATGACTTAAAAGAAATCATGACATGATATCGCAAAAAATGTTAAATGCAATATGATGCATGCAGGAAATAAGTACTATGTATTTACTAACTTGCAGTCCTTTAAAAAGCTGTCCCAAAGGGACACGTTACAGATACTTACCACAAGGGGGCTCAGTAAGGGAGGGAAAATGAAGGAATTACCATAACATTTTTAAAAGATGTGAAAATGCCATTTCATACTTTAAAGATCTTCTCCACCCCCCCTTCCGCTGTAAAATAAGAATTAAAAAGCAAAGGTTTTTGGAGGAATTGCTAAATGCTCTGGTTTACGCAGCCTACATACTATGTTGCAGGAAAGTCACCAGACCTTACGCAGGTACTGAGGGAGATAATTTTTACATCCAATGTAAAAAAGCAGTACACTCATAAACGATGTTATAGATTGAGACACATTTTTATAACTTCAAATAAAGCCAAAGGTTTTCCTGAAATGGTATGCATAGAACCCGTGTGCATTATGGGGCTTCTTTCTTCTCCTCTCTCTCCTCTTCCTCACCTTTTTTCTCTTCTTTGTCCTTTTTTTTCTCTCTAAATGTTTGCTATTCTCTCTCTTCTTCTCTTTCTTTTCCTCTTCCACTTCTTACTTTTCACCTGTCTTTTTATATGAAAATACTGTTTTCCATAGTGTAAAACAAAGGTCAAAGGCCCTCCTGGAATCAGGCATTTTTTCAATTTGAATTTTGGTTTTTTTGTGTGACTTTGGATGAATTACTTAACCTTTATGAGCACTGGTTTCCTGATTTGTAAATTTTGGAAACACATCCTTCAGGATTGTGAGAGTCTGAGGTAATATGTGTAAAACATCTACTAGAGTAACCGAAAATATTAATTCCTTAATAAATAAATAGTAGATATTTTTATGATTATGAGAGTTTTCATGATTTTATGAATATTAATTATATTAATGAAATTCATTGTTTAATCTAAGTTTTGTTATCCGTGCTTTATTAATAGTCATACTCACAATATCTCCTTCACACACATTTTTACTGATCTATGGACCCATAAACCTTTCAGTATTATACTGTGAAAAATTATAGGTATACGCTGCTGATATGTAACTTGAGTTAACTAAATATGAACCTCAGTAGACAAAATTCCTACCCATTTGAAGATTTTAGAAATAAAAAAGAAATGTTTCTTGAACTCTTGAACCAACAGTAAGGAAGACTCAAATCATTTTAAAAAATAAGGCACTAAGGATTGAATAAAAATCAAAATATATGGGCAGTGATATATTCTGTATGTTACTGTAATGGCAGATGCATGATGATAGGAGAAACTGCTAGCAGGGCTAATGGGGAAAGGAATATATGGAAACTCTGTACTCTCTGCTCAATATTTCTATAAATGTAAAACTGCTCTGAAAAATACTCTATAGATTAATTTTTTAAAACATATACCTGCTCCAACAGAGGATGTCTAATATTTTTATTTTTTGATGATAAGCATTAATTTCTACCTGTAAAACATTAAAGTCAAATTTTGTCTATGGGATTTAAATCACAATTATATTTATTTGGTAATTAACATTTGTTTTGTCTCTTCCCTATGGATATACAAGAATGCTGGAATGAGAGTTGAGAAAATTTAAGATTTTCCTGCAGATGCCTAATATTTAAAGTTTTACTTATAATAAGATAGTAAAAATAAATATGGACATATTTATTGGATACTTTCTCTGTTCCAGGTACTATGCTAAGTACTTTATAAAGATCATAAAATGCATCTTCATAACTTTTAAGAAGATACCATTATCCAGAAAGTCTTCTACTCTTCATGATATTTATATATCATAACTTGAAGAACTATGAGAACAAAATGCAATGAATTATTTTAACTTCATTTAGAAATCAAAAATTATCTAATAATAGCACACACCCTAGGTTATGTGTGTGTTTCTGTTTACAAGAATAATGATTAAGATATAGCTGTGGTAAATGCCCATTCCATTATATATATTTATAATATTAATTAGACGTATCTTACTACACACTGGTAAGTCAGAGGTCCAACTCAAAAATTCATAAAAGACTACTGATACTCTGTCATTATTTCTGAAACTAGAATTAACATTATAGTGAAAAGTGTCCAATATTCTATATTTCATTTAAAATCTTTTTGTTATAAAACATACTTATTATTACAAGATTATTAAATTGCGAACACCAGGAGTCTTGGTGACACTATGCCTTGGATACTAGCCTAGAAAGTGCCATACTTTTGAAAAATTAGCCATATCTATGTGAAAAATACTTTATTTGAAAAAACATAGGTGTGTTACCCTCAATTTAGTTCTTTAAACATTCAGAAAATCGGAAAGTTACATATGTCAAGAATAATTAATGGCTTAATTCAACCTTATCATTGGGCATATAAAGAAAATGAGAATTTGAGAAGACATGGTCCACTGTAACATAGTCAAACGACAATGCCCCTTTAGGGTAAAAGGAGCAGTATAAGATAATTGGCTCTGTTTTAAAAAACAAACAATAGCAAAACAAATAAATGACGAACAAAAAGAAGCTTTTGCTATTTGTTTTACTTTTCTTCAATTTGTAATTTATATTTCAAATTTCCATGTTATGATTGTAGTCACATCTTAAACAAATAAAAGCACAAAAGGCAATAGGTATGAGATTCATAATAAATTGCTGCTAAATAAAGACATTAAGCTTTGGTCTTTTGCCTTCCATGATTACTCGGTTTATCTGTTCCATCACCTTATGGGATATTTTTTTTAAAAATGTATCAACTCAATTCATGTTTGCAACACCCTCTGAGAATAAGTTGCTGTCGTGTATGATCTTGTGTGATCCTATATACCTTATATCTTTGACTTGAGTGCCTCAATTAGATAAATGTAATATAGATTCTCACTTTATAAAGACTTCTCTAAGGGAAGAAAAATATTAAATAGCCCAAAATACCGATTCACCAAAGCAAGATTTTTAGTTAAAAGTTATTTTGAATCAAAAAGCCCTCAAAACAATGTGAAACAATATATTAGAAACCTAGATAATATAAATCATTTATGTTTTTATTCAATAAGAAATATCCATAATTTTATTTTCTCATCTTGAAAAAGTCAATATAGCAAGTAAAGTCACCATAGCGGCTATGAAACAAAAATACATTTATTTTATAAAAATCTTATTTTGAGATGATTTCTGGCTCACAGTAAAGTTGCAAAAGTATGCTAAAGTCTGACCATATTTTGTTCACTGCACTCACAAATGTTGTTAGCATTTTACCACTTTATCATTCTGTGGCGGGGGAGAGACGATAAGGGGTGAGTATATATGCTATATTTGGCTCATGTGAACTGGGCCACATATTTTGGATCTTAATTGTGGTCGAAAATTGACTTTACTAAATTGTGAAAACGTGCATTCCCCATGCAAGGCTATGAAATACAAAACATCAAATCCATCTGCCTTTTTGAAAACTGTTATTAAAGAGTCTTAGTCAAATATCCAAAATTATTTGGAAGGTTCTGGCATAAGCTTTCTTAAATTGTCTTTGTTTAGGCTTACTAATTATACACTTTGCATTCGTAAGTAATGAAGAACAAGGGATTTACATTGGATCAAAATATTTTATCATCTTTAATACTAGTAAAGCTGTATTGCTGTATTACCAAACTTAGCTCAAGGATCCACCAAAGACTGATTCATCAATTTAGTAATAACCAGAGAAGCTGGAAAAGACAAAAAACAAAACCAAAAACGGCTTGCCAAAGCATGCCTGCTTACAATTTAATAGAGGATATCAAGAGCCAGTTCAATCCCTTCTTGTAATCCATGAAACAAGGAGGAGGAAAAGGAGACAGTGCACACAGACTGTGTTGTGTATATCTTATAGTGGTCCATATAGTTACATATTCCCCTATTTTTATAGCTCAGGGGATGTTAACCTCTGTTCAATTCAGCAATCAGGTAAGTCATTCCTTTTCCCAAGGAAGGGCACAAGTAAAGAAACAGAAAAACTTGACATGAAGGGATAATTCCCAAACTCTTCCTCCAGAGCCACAAAGAGCCTATAATAGGTAGAGAATGGGTTCTTCCATCAAACACACTAAGTTTGATTTCATGTATTTTCTGTAATAATTACAGCTATTTACCAATTATTTGCAAAATAAAATAATTTTAATTAAATTGTTCCAGTGAGATGAAAAGTTATTTTGAATTAGAAACATTACCACATTCTTACTTTTCTGATTCATCATTCTCAAGAAAAACACAAGAAATAGATTAATGAAGAATATTATGTTTGTTAAAGTATGATTTTAGAGGTATTTCCTCATAAACTTTGATTGACTTTTGATCAATTAACACCACAAAACACAGGGCAATCTTACTGGATTGCATTGAGTGCATCTCAGAACAGGGTCTGTACATTTTTCACAATGTCTCTTTGTCTATAATCAACTCTTAACATCGTCACATAATTTTAAATTGAATAATGTGATTTCTTTAACTAATCATTGAATTGGACTAATTAGTTTTCCTGACATATTCTAAAGTTTTGAGACCTTGTGGTGGGGGTGAAGTTGCTACTCCAATGGACTTCACAATTCTTAGCAGTGCAAATTGGAAAAAAAATCATATATAAACTGGGATAATAGAGTATACTTAGTTAAAAAGAAAACCAAAAAGGAACTAGAGTAAAAAAAAACTGTGTAAGAAAAAAAGGCATTTTTTTAATTTAAAAAAACATTTTATAAATAAGCCTGAGATCAAGAAATAAAAGTAGAGATGGAAATAAAATGAATGAATGAACAAAGGCAATCTCGACAAAGTACAAAAACTTCCCTTTATGATTTGATTAGAAAATATCAAACATGGAGTAAGGGGAAAGAAGAGAGTTATGTCAGTAAAGCTTTCTTCCAGCTCAATTAAATATTACCTGTTCTCATTCTGTTTAGTTCTTTCTATATTGAAAAGCAAACATTGTTATTTATCCAATGTTCCATGGAACCCAGATAATGTAGCAATACATGAAAATAACTGTTACATGTTAGATTATAAAACCTTTGCTCTATTCACACCTATTTGAATTTAAAGCTATTTTAGAAGGAAACCAAACCATAGTAAGATGAAAGAGTATTCATGTTTTCAAAGAGCTTAATATTTCTAGCTCACAAATCGTATTTGTTTAAGAGTTTTACTCTAATAATTATTTTCAATATTGTTTACATACTGAATTTGCACTTTCCTGCTGTCGTTATAGTTAATTTTAAGTAATTTCAAATTTCATTAACTTCACTAATGATTAAAAATTAAAATATACTGCACAATATAATACTGAGTTATTTGTATTCTTGAATTAAAAATAGAATTCATTTTAGTTTTAGCACATATAACCAGCAAGCAAAAATGTTCATAAGTAACTCCAAATATAATGAACTAATTGATGATCTTTTTTGTTTACAAATATGCATTGTATAAATTTCTGACAAGTAATGCTGTCTAGCCTATTAAGAGGAGACATAGCATGACTGAGAAGGTAAAAAGCCAACTTTAAGGTGGAGGCTGCACATTACACTCAATTACTTGAATGTCTTTATGTTCAGGTGGATTGAGATAAAGGATACATTTCTAATCTCAATACTTAGCAGTGGACGAGGCACATAGATGATGCTCAAAGAATATTGTTCAATAAAAGTTGTTGAATGAAATTTTATTTTTACTTTGTCAGAAGGATAACTGAATTTGGGGGGGGTTGGCTTTTTTATTTTATTTTTTTGTGTGTGTTATTTTATTTTTTTAATTTTTTTATTTCCACGTATTACTGGGGTACAAATGTTTAGGTTACATATATTGCCTTTGCTCCAGCCAAGTCAGAGCTTTAAGAGTGTCCACCCCTACATGGTGCTCCCTCCACATACTAGGTGTGTATATACCCATCCTCTCTTCCCCCCTCCCATCTGCCTGACACCCTATGAATGTTATTACTATATGTGCACTTTAGTGTTGATCAGTTAATACCAATTTGATGGTGAGTGCATGTAGTGTTTGTTTTTCCATTCTTGGGATACTTCGATTAGTAGAATGGGCTCCAGCTCTATCTAGGATAATACAAGTGGTGCTAGATCACCATTGTTTTTTGTGGCTAAGTAGAACTCCATGGTATACATATATCACATTTTATTAAGCCACTGATGTATTAATGGGCACTTGGGTTGTTTCCACATTTTTGCAATTGTGAATTGTATTGCTATAAATAGTCTAATGCAGATGTCTTTTTTATAGAATGTCTTCTGTTCATTTGGGTAGCTGCCTAGTAATGGGATTGCTGGATCAAATGGTAATTCTACTTGTAGCTCTTTGAGGTATCTCCATATTACCTTCCCCAGAGGTTGTACTAGTTTGCAGTCCCAACAGCAGTGTAAGAGTGTCTTATCACTGCGTATCCATGCCAACATTTATTGTTTTGGGACTTTCTGAGAAAGGACATTCTCACTGAACTTAAGTGATAGCTCATTGTGGTTTTGATTTGCACTTCCCTGTTGATTAGAGATGTTGAGAATTTTTCATATGTTTGTGGCCATTAGTCTATCTTCCTTTGAAAAGTTTTTGTTCACGTCCTTTGCCCACTTTTCGATAAGGTTGTTTGATTTTTTTCTTGCTGATATTCCTGAGTTCTATATAGATTTTAGTTACCAGCCCTTTATTGAATGCATAGCACACGAATACTTTTTCCCGTTCTGTAGGTTGTCTTTTTGCCCTCCTGATAGTTTCCTTGGCTGTACAGAAGCTTTTTAATTTGGTCAGGTCCCATTTATGTATTTTTGTTGTTTCTGTGATTGCCTTTGGGGTCTTCTTCACAAATATTTTGTCTCCTTTATCTTTCCATATAAGTTTTAGATATTCTAAATATATATATATGTTTATTATGCTATCAGTACAAAAAAATGATAAACTATTATCAAACACAGCAATATTTATTGTTTGGAGACTTATCCTGGATAGATCTGGAGCCCATTCTACACTACATGGTCTGTAGTGATATCTACTCTAATATTTGTAATATGAGTGATTTCAGCAATTTTATTCATTGTTTATATTAGCAGCATTCATATTTACATATTTACTTTTGTCTTTATCATAAATCTTACATTATATAACTCATGTTTTATCAGCATCTGTTGATTGCTTTTTCTCAATAATTTGAGGTCTTCCTGGTTCTTAGAACAATGAGTGATTTCCTATTAAAACCTGAACATTTTGAGTAATACGTTGCAAGACCCCGATCTTATTTAAATCTGTGTCTTAGCAGTCTTTCTTCTCTCTTCCAGAAGGGAAGGGTGATGCCACCTCCTTGCTGCCAAGTGAGGAAGTAAATGCAGGTTTTCTACTTGACGTCTGTTGACAGTTGCCTCTGGGAGAAGGGGTCCTAGCTACTGTGGGACTTGGGTCAGGTTTCATGCTTTTCACTTGGCCTTCACTAACACCATTTTGGCTGTTTGAGCAAGGGGTGCCTCGTTGTTCTTCATATGGCCTCCAATGACACTGCAGGAGTGGAAGGTGGTCTCACTGCTGCTAAATGATGTTGACAATCCTGATTCTCTACCGGGCCTCCTCTGACAGCTCCCAGTGAGGAGGGTGAGAAGTAGCTCACTACCTCTAGGTGGGAGTAGAAGTCCTTGTTACCCACCAGCGGTGATAAGTGTTCTTGATCTCCACTCTTCCTTCTCTGACACCACTCTGTAACCAGTGTGGATCACCTCATTACCCGGTGACGGTGGAAGTCTAGGCTCTCCGCTTGACCTTTTTCATGAGGGTGGTGCCACAGTTATTTTATAGTGTTTATCTGGAGCATAACATTTATTTTTTAAAAGATCTGTGTTTGACAGGCTGCCTTTCTTCTATTCCTTTGACTAAAGACAGCAGGCTCTTCTGGGAGGTTTTTTTTGTTTTTTTTTTGTTTGTTTGTTTTTTGTGTGCAACTGTTGGCATTTCCAGGTCACTGTTTCTTTTTTTTCAATAAGTGCTGTGGGACATATAAGACAAAAAAGAAAATTCAGGGAGCCCACCACCATGTCTTTTCTCAGGTCCTGAAGTCCTAGTTGGTCTGTTTTCTTCCTGACACCTTTCAGAATTTTCTTATGTTTCTTTCATATATAATGTTCCAGGCTCTTCAGCTGTATCTAGTGGGAGAAATAGGAAAAAGATACATACTCCGTCTTTCTAAAAGTAGAAGTCTCTTCACTCTTCAGTTTTATTTATTTTATTTTATTGTTTTAGTCTTCATAGGAATTTTAGCATAACTTTAGAAAAACTACCACTCAGTGGCCATTTTAAAATAGTGATAGGGAAACTACTTTATTAAGAATTACA
>CAUYRT010079767.1:0-25295 GCA_963574885.1 Lepilemur ruficaudatus | reverse complement strand
TTTTTTCTATATATATCTTTAGTTGGCCAATTAATTCCTTTCTTTCTATTTATAGTAGAGACGGGGTCTCACTCTTGCTCAGGCTGGTTTTGAACTCCTGACCTTGAGCGATCCGCCCGCCTCGGCCTCCCAGAGTGCTAGGATTACAGGCGTGAGCCACCGCGCCCGGCCTCTCCCCTTATTTTCAAAGTCAATCATGTTGCGTGATTTTCTTTCTAATGGTGTATCTGGAACTTCGATGACCTGGTCAACCTTCAGGCTTGTTAGAAGAAAGAAATTGTCATTTGAAATGAAACACACAGAACGTATTTCACTTTCTTTTATTTTTATATTTCTTTTCTAAAAACCAATTGACAAGAAAAGTCGGTGTTCTTTTTTTTTTTTTTTTTAGGGAAAGAAACAAAATAATTTTTTGATAAAGACTATTTTCTTTTCTACGAAAAGCAAATATTTTTCTAAAAGCAAATTTTATTTTCCCAAATATTTGATGAGAGCAAGCTGTAAAATTCTGAAGAGTTTAGTCAGCTGTGCACATTGATTTTTGAAGTGTAAAATAAACCTTTGCTTAACAGATGTCAGGACCGTGACTTTGAGAGATAATGACAGTTTTTATAGTAGGTTGGTGGCAGAATTTCTAAGGGGAAATGAATGAAGTTTTGGTGCCAAGTCTGAGAAAAAATGACAACATGATTATTAATGATTGACTGAATTGAGGAAAGCAAAAATAAGTGTTTTAATTTGTTTGACTAGACAGTGTAGATTGTTCCATAAATATCAGTAAAATACATTTTACAAAGGGACAGGCTGCACTCGCAGGTAGGAATTAGAGTAACTCAAAGGCCCTCCCTCCCTCCAAAATCACCATGAATGAAACTGATTTAAAATAAACTCAAAAGCTTCAGACAAGAAATCAAAACAGCCAAGGGAGACTTTTTAATAACTGTGTTCAGACTCTACTTCTCTAGCCACGGTAGCAAACAGAGAAAACTCTGCAATGCTGACAAATACATTCCCACTGGATGATGTAAGGTCAGCAGCCTGTATATTTAGTAGAATCAAAATTATTCTTCAGGAAATTCAGCCGAATCAAAGACAGCTTTTCTCAAAATGCTTGTTTTTTTTTTTTTTTTTGCCCCATATCATATATAGACTTAGTTTTACCTTGCAAAGAAATATTCAAGTCATTTTGTTTAGACATGGTATCACACAGAAATGCTGCATTCCTATAGAAATCTTCTTTCAATAATTTACATTGCTGATTCCTTTCTTCACAAAATTTAACTGTCTGTTCTCACAGAGATAAAATTTTGGCTAACACCTGTCCCTGCGATAACCAACACGCTTTAGAATAATATGGCAAATCCACACTGAATACCTCATCATTCAACATTAGCATGTTACAAAACTGACGATACCATTTTGCATTTGCATAAATATAGTTAACAATACTTATAACTTGTTGCAAAGTGTTACTTAAATAGTAGCTATAGCACAGAGATTTTGCTGATGCAAGGTACAGTGAAAAGAAATGAGAGCATCTGGATCTGTTCATACTTTTGTTATATGTGCAATAAACCCTTCATGTTTTCCTGTCCGGGAAGGTGCACTGTCTATACATACAGTCACTGAAATTACCAAATTCAGTCCAACTTTATGACATTTATCCTGAAAGTTATTGAAATATCTATTCCCCGTGTTCTGTTCCCAAGAGTGTCCAAAGCAAGTGACACTTCTTAGCAAAGAAAATCTTCTGTTATGACCTGAATGAAGTATGAAACCTGCACTGAGTCAATAGTATAAGTTGATCCAAAGTGACTGAATAATATACAATTTCCTTTTGGAGTATTGCATGAAGTTGCTCTGTTAAGTTGAAGGCTAATTCATGCTGCTGATCAGTTATGGTTCTCCTTCAAAGAGGCTGTTGTTTGTACTTTGAAAAGTTATCGAGGTTGAAGCATCCTACGATTTCAACACTGCATTCTTTCACAATTTCTACATCACTGAGTAGCTTCTTTTTTTCCCCCCGAGTATATAAGTTACTTTATAAGTTGCTTCAGTGGCATTATTTCCAGGTCTTATTGCTGCTTGAAAGAATTGTCTTTGCTTTTGCTTTTCATCTTTTAATTTCTGCAATACAACCTTTTGTGCCTCTCCCTCTAATTTAAAATATTTGGGGTCCTATATGAGCGTTATAATGCTGATGAGCATTGAATTTCTTTAATGTTAATACTGCAGTATCACAAAGCAAGCAAGTTATCTTTAGCAGAAACAAGCTAATGTTGCAATTCCCAATCCTTATTTTAAAAATCTGTTTTCTTCCTTCAGCGTTCTCTTGGTCTTCTTTGACGTCATGGACTGTTAAGTAGACAGAATTAAAAAATACTGTTGAGCTGTGTGACTATTTACAAATTCCACTTCGAACAGGAGCACAGTGCACCACTGTCAAAAGCTGATAATAGACTCGTTTCCCGTCTGACTGAAATCAAGTATTTCGGTTCTTACTGAGGGTTCTCAGTAAATAATCAGATAAATGGTCCGTAAAAATAAAGAATAGTCTTGAGAGGTCTATCCAGGAAGAATGACAAGTTCAGAATTTCTCTGTTCAATCAGGGACATCTCCTTTGTTTAGATATGCTCTGCATTTTAATTTTTTAATTTTTAATTTTTTCTATGGCAGAGAGTTCCAGATTTGGTGTGTTTGAAAACATTTCAGGATAGGTCTAATTGGTTAGTAATGACATAAAATTCTTAAGACAATATTAATTTTTAGAGTTGAAGAAACACATATTATTGTGTTCTCTTTCCCTATGTTGTTTCTGTGTTTCTTCCTACTGAGTATTAAACCAAAGTAATTTATGGTGATAGATGTAAAGGTCTATAAATATAATAGTAAGGGATTACTTGTTTTAAATAACATTTTTACTATACTAATTATACTTGAATATAAGCTTATTGTAAAAAAACATGCATTCTATAATCAGAGCAAAAAATAAAAATTTCCTTTAACATCCTCTCCCAATCCCACTAGATTCCTTTTATTTTATACACACACACACATTGCATTTGAATCCAGTTTAATTTTTTTTAAATGTGTTGAAATCGCCTCTAGCTATGTGAGAGACACCTAAACATTTTTTTAAATGGAGTTTATAACCCAAGAACTTGGAGATCCCTGGCCTGTACTCTGAACACCAGATCCCCGTTGGATACTCATGATGAAGTATCATCTTGACATGCAGGAAAATGACATATAGAAGTCATTCAAGCTACCAGAGAACTTTCCTTGTTCATAAAACATTTGACCTCCCCAGATCTCCTGATTTCAAGTTCAGCGTTTGTGCTTTATGCCAGGATGACTCATCTTCACTCTTGCCCTTATTTCAAGATCTCTAACATTCTTTTCAACTTTAAAATTCTATGATTACTGACTGATGAAATACAAAAGTGTAGTTTTCTAAAAGACACAGACTTTATTATTTTCTGCTCATTTTTTTTGTTGTTTCCATGAATGTAGTAATCTGAACTGATCTCTAGACAATTTATTTGTTCACATACCAAGTTAGATAAAGGGTGGGTGAATGATTTCTTTACCTATTTACTCCAACCTGGGAACAACAGATTGTACTGGGTGCATATATGTGGCACCCAGAGTGATATTTCCAACTGTTTATCCAAATATGATGTACGAAAAGGAAAACAGACTCACATTGGCATTTGGGAATTAATTCATGGCTACATAGGAATGCACGGTTAGAAGCAACCCTGCACCCCTATCCTTGAAGTCAATAAATTTTGTGAGCAGATGAGGGTGAAGGAATCCATGCTATAAGACCAGACCCTGAAAAGCTGTTTCTGATTGCTGCAAGCTTCATTTTCACAGGCTTGAAGGGTTTTCCAATTATTCTGTCTATAGAATTTTTCCCTTCTAAGTGAACTCACTGTGTGGCTGGCATAAGACCTTGCCTTCCAGGTACAAGGGCAATGCCTTTGGTGATCTGGTTTCCACTAGCTATAGTGCTGAGACCCTTGAGACCATTTAAACAATAGCAGACATTAGATATGATTATGATTATGATCATTTTTTTCTAGTTCTCTTCAAATAAAGATTCTATAACAAAATCCTGGATTTAGAGTCTGGGTTATGAGTAGAAATAATGGATTTGTCATTGACAAAACATTCCTCTTAAAATACAATATATAATGTGAGGTTAGGCATGTAGAGTTTATTGCTGATTTTACTCTCTTGACATTGTTGTCAACGACTAATAACCTAATTTGCATTATTTTATGGGCCTAAGCAGAGAATCAAAATGGAAGAAATAGAGAAATTGCCTTTTAAAGTACTGTCTGTCGTGAAAAGTCTAAAATTCCTGTCTGTGAAGCATGTGCCTCTTTTAGACACTGGTTCTACATACACAAAGCCAGAAGCAACCCACCGCAAATGTTTAAATTCAATCATACCAGTTATTAGATGTCATGTAAATAATGAAAGGAAAAAGATGAGCTGGTTTAAATCATAAATAATGAAAGGGAAAATATCAGCTGACTTAAATTCCTTTCCTTAACCAGTCTGTGTAATTAGAAACAGACATTGTCTCTCCACCAACTTCTTAAAAAATCAGAATGTTGCATCTTCTATAGATTCTCAGGTTTTGTTTTTTTAATTTGGGGGAGTTTAAAATCTATGCAACTTCAATTTGTTTTTGGTTAAATACAGACCAGAAAGCCCATATTTGTCTGGGGCTCATACCCTATTTAAACTAGATATACATGTTGTGTAAAATATAAGACTAAAGTCTAACTCTGATTTGATAACTGCAAATAAAACACCCCTTTGCCAGGGATATATATATAAAATATATTTATATTTTACCATTTTTGTGGAAATATACCCTAAAATCCTGGGCAGAATGTATTTAGTATGTTATATAGATGATTATTCCTATAGCTTCCTGAGATTTTTTTTTTTTACTCAGAGAAATATGAAAGCTAGAATATCAGGCTTTGTGAAAGGAGAACTACAGGAGAAATAAAAACAGGAATAAGAAAAAGTGTTAAATACTATCCACACACACAAAAAGACATCAGGTTGACTGTAGAAAAAAATGATAATCAACACTTGAATTATAATATTCTCAAACCATTTTATAATTAACACCAACACAAAAGGTTTCTGGGATGCGAATGTTTGGAAATTGGAGGTTACATTTTATTCAGAAATGAACGTAAAGCCACAGTATTTTTGAAACGTTCCATACCATCTAGTTCTGGCACTTTACCCTCATAAAGAAACATTAAATTAGCGATGTTTGCCATTGCTTCTAGCCTTGCAAATGGTTAAAAGTGCCGCTGATGAGAAACCACCCAGCGGGAACAACAGGTTCATCAGCCCGCGGCGCTACGCGACCAACGCGAGCCGTGGCCTGTGCATTTTCCTAGCGTTATCGCCTCCACAAATGAGCACCGCCATCCTCTAGCCTCCGGTACATCTGTCGTACAAGCTTCAGATCAGAGCGTAGAAATAGGGACAAATGCCACCCACTCGGGTGCACTTGCTGCTCTGCCAACTGTCAGCAATCGCGTGGCATGTTTTCCACTCTCTCTGTCTCTCAGTTCTTGTGTTTCTGGAAGGTAGCTGACAGGTAAAGAGCATGATTTTTTTCCTGCCAAAATCCCCCCCGCAGTGCAAGAAGCTATTTGCCATTCTCTAGAAATAAACAGAGAACATAAAGAAAAATCTGAAAACAGGAAAAATGTATCACAGCCCTCGAGGCTGGAAAATTAACTAGAGGGACCATCTCATCCATTCGGACCGATGTAACTTCAGCCATTCATTTGTTTGTCCATTCAACAGATATCCATTGACTAGACCGTGCACTCATGTATAAACAGATAAGTATCAATAAAAAATAATGAATATTAAAGTACAGCTGAATAGACAACAATAAGTGATGAGTTTCATTATACTGCATTATTGCATTAGAGGACTAAATCAGATGTGTTATTTATATAAATTTGATAGTCTTGTGTTGCTTCCAGCAATATGTATTTCAGCATGCATACGTCACCACTTCATGACATACAGGTGAAAGAAGTGGGCATAGGGGAATGGGACCATATTTCTTAGATCAAAACAGCAAAGGCAGGATTAAACACAGCATTGCGCTGGGTGCGGTGGCTCACACCTGTAATCCTAGCACTTTGGGAGGCCGAGGCGTGAGGGTCACTTGAGTTCAAGAGTTCGAGACCAGCCTGAGCAAGAGTGAGACCACATCTCTACAAAAAATAGAAAAATTAGCCGGGCGTGGTAGCGCACACCTGTAGTCCCAGCTACCTGGGATGCTGAGGCAGGAGGATTGCTCGAGCCCAGAAGTTTGAGGATGCAGTGAGCTATGATGATACAACTGCACTCTAGCTGGGGTGACAGAGCGAGACTCTGTCTCAAAACCAAAAGCACAGCATTGGGTGGGCTGAGCCCAAGGGGAGATAGATCACTGGCAGAAGGGAAGAGACAGCGTAGGAGAAGGCAGTTCTGCCCCCACCCTTACGCGGAATCAGTCAAAAAGCATCTCGTAGGGAGAGGTCGAGATCTTGGTTAAGTCTCTGGGAAAACTTCAGAAGCTCCCTACCTCCCGTCTGGGCAGTGATTGCTTATGTTTCAGGACCCCCTGGTTGTTGACAATTTAATGACCTGCACCGGCATCAATTTTTGGATTAAATTGCACAACGAGCGGCAGACATAGATGAAAACTTACACGTCTCAAATTGGCAACCTGATTATTTTACAGATGAGTCCCAGGGAAATGGAACGACCCACTTGATCAGCTGCTATTTAGAATGAAGACATCCTGAAGCCCCAGCCTTGTTCCACAGAGCGCCTTCACAGGGGGTGTTCTGAAAAGGGGACCCCACACCCTCTACCAATTTGGGATGAAAGTTGGCAACAAAGTAAGCATTGAGGTGAGTGTTGGAAGAATAATTGTCTTGGAATCCTGTTACAGGCAAAGCCATTTTTTCCCCTGATTCTTTAGCTTAAGTCACGTTCAGTACTGAGCTGGAGCAGCTCGTGCCAGCTCACTCCAGCTACATTCTCAGCAGTTGTGCAAGCCAGATGACATCCTGTTGGTAGATGGATATCAGCCTTGAGGAAAGAAGAGTGTACACCATGAACGTCAGCAAAGGCTGAGAACCGGTGCCGGAAAGCCAGTTGCTAAACATTTACCAGCACACCACTGATTACAGCAGTTGCTAAATTTTTAATTCACGGCTCCATCAAAATGAACATTCATTCAATGGACCAACTCTCTCCAGCAATAACATGGCCTGAGTATAGTAACTATGCAATAATATTAATAGTATGAGCAGTGGTATTCTTTTCTCTTCACAAGTCGCCTCAAACATTCTATGAATGTCCCACTTGAAGTGTATAAAACTACAAGTTAACCTCAGAATTATAATATCTTGAGGGCCCGGTCTTTGGAAGCTGAAGTGCCTACTTGATACCTGAGTGCCGTAAACACCTACAATTAGAATCATAAACATTTATCTCAACACGAGTCCCTTGCCTTCCCGCAAACCTGAACCTACAGACCATTCCAGGATGGAGGAAAATCCTTTAAGGGAAGAAAAGTCCGTGTGCTGCTTCCCACCCCTGCCTCAGTGCAGTGAAATAAGCCACCCCGGAAAAAGCTCAAGCCTGGATTTACACAGAAGGTTTCCAGTCTTCCCTGCTTTCTTAAAATTGCTATTTAACATAATTTTTGGTTTATGGTTATACAAATGCTAAGTGATCTTGAATCACTGCATCTGCTTAATCAGATGGTCTGGTCATTTTCTTGTACGTAGAATGAGCAAACAGTTTGAATTCACCATGAAATAGAAGCCTCACAGGCAAGTAGTAGGTAGCGGAGGATGGCTTTTTAAGTCTAAATGTTTTTTCCTATTTGATTTACTTAATTGAGCTAATGGGCTCTATAACCGGCTGAATAGCCCAGTAGCTAAAGTCATCATTAGCTATTTTCTTGGCTAACACAATAATGACCCTTAAATTGTCTCCAGTATTTCCAATTACCTTTGAAAACATGTGGAATGTCAGAAACCCTAATAGGAAACATATATGATATGATGGTTATGGGAAGTCTTCTCTCATGCTAATAGTTTTCAAAAAGTCCTTTTAAGTGTCGAGAGAGAATGGCGAAACAAAATTACAAACTAAACAGTGGACGGCGTGGGGGAGGGGATCTTGTCTCCGAGAAATACCAGAATCAGTGAATACTGGAAGATTTAGAAATTAGCCCAAACATTTCATTTTATGGTTGAGAAAACCAAGGCCTGGAGATGATAATTATCCTATAAAGATAAAATAGCTAATGAGTGGCAGCCAAAATTAGAACCTATTTTTTTTTTCCATTGAAAAGTACGTTCCTTGTACTAGTTTATTAAAAACATACTTAACAGGGACTTAAAGAAATTCCAAATTCCATGTAACTTCAACCCCTCCCTCTCTTTCTCTCTGTTCCCCTCCTCCACCCCTCCTTTCTTTTCTTTTTCTCTTTCTCTCTCCCCACCCCCCATAAACACAAACTACTACGATCACTTGAAATATCACCTACAAAGCACTGAGCTACCTGCTGGAGGAAAGGAGAGATGATAGAAGTATAACCAAGACTCAGTTGCTGGCCCAAATAGCAGGCTGATGAGCACAGTACGTTGTATTGCAGATGATATAAGGGAGTAAATGCGGAGAGAGATGAGTTGAAATAAAATTGTTGAGTATGAATGGAGTATCAAAGTCACTGCCCTTCAGATTCTAAAGTGGCTCATTAGGAATGTGACATAGACCGAAATCTCACCACGGCACAGTTCCTCATTGGAGGCATCAGTTTGGGTTTTATCATTTTTTTCTCAAAGTCCGGGATAATGATTTTTTTTTTTTGCTAAACAACTCACAAGAAAGTGGCTGATCATACCTGGCCCTCTTCTGTGAAATCCTGATGCGGAGAATCAGTGCCACGGGGCCTGGGATACCTGTCAGGTAGCCACCACATTCTCCACCCTGCAGCAAAACCTCTGAGGAGGCAATGAGCTACTCCACGCAGTGCACGTGCATTATTTATCTTTGCATGTCCAGCACCCAGTGTAACAGCTGTCGTGTTGAAGGTGCTGGAGGAACGTATAGAGAATGAATGAATGAACAAATGAATGAACCACCAGAAGGTAGTTGACCATCCTGCTCCCATTGAATTGCCTTTGCACCTTTGTCAAAAATCAATAAACCCTATATGTGTGCATCTGTTTCTGGACCTTCTATTCTGTTCCACTAATTGTCTATGCCTTTGTCAATACCACACTGTCTTGATTATTATAGCTTTATGAAAGTACTCTTAAAATCAGATAGTGTGATTCCTCCAACTTTGTTTTTCTTTTTAAATAGCATTTTGATTATTCTAGTTTATTTCCACTTCTATGTACATGTTATAATCAGCTTGTCCATGTCTACAAAATACCCTGCTGGGATTTTGATAGGAATTGCATTAAATCTGTACATAAATTTATCTTTACTATGTTCAGCCTTCCAACCCATGAGCATGTATGTCTTTCCATTTATTTGGCTCTTTGATTTCTTTCCCTGGCATCTTGTGATTTCTTCACACAGATCTTGTGCATGTTTTATTTGATTTATACCTAAATATTGCTCTTTTTCAGAGCTATCATTAGTGAAATATTTTACTTATTTCAGTTTCCAACTGTTTATTGCTTTTCTATAGAAATATGATTAATTTTTGTGTGTTGATCTCATATCATGCAATTTTCATGTATTTTTTGTGAATTCTTTGGGATTTCCTGCAAAGAAAACCATACTGTCTATCAATAGGGAAAGTTCTATTTCTTCCTTTCTAATCCAGCCTCCATGCATCCTGATGAGAAATCAATAGTCGATTATATTGTCGGTCTTTTACAAGTAATTCATTGTTTTTTCTCTGGTTGCTGTCATGTTTTTTCCTTTGTCTTTAGTTTTTAGGAGTTTGACTATGACATATCTGAGCATGGAATTCTTTTGCTATATCCTTTTTGGAGATAACTGAGCTTCTTGATCTATATGTTTATGTCTTTCAACAAATTTTGGAAGTTTTTAGCCATTATTTCTTTCACATTTTTTCTACACTTTGCTCTTTTCCTCCTGTGATTCTGATAACATGGATATTAGACCTCTTGGTGTTATCTCATGGCCCCTGAGACTTTTCTACCTTTTTCTTTCTGTTGTTCAGATTGGATAATATCTATTCATCTATCCATCAAGTTCACTGCATCAAGTTCACAGAATGTCATATCCATTCTGCTATGAACCAATCCAGTGAATTTTTTCATTTTGGTTTTTGCGTTTGATAGTTCTAAAATTCCATGTGCTCGTTCTCTTTCTCTGATGATGTTTTTTATTTTATCTTTATTTCAAGGATGTTTATAATTGCTTGTTCAAGAACTTCTATAGCAGCTGCTTGAAAGTCTTTGTCAGAGAATCCAACATCTGTGTCATCTCTATTGGTTGTCTTTTCCCACATGAATAGATGTTTTCCTGGTTCTTTGTATGCCACGTAATTTTTAATTTTATCATGGCCATTATGAACACTATGAGACTTGGGATCTTGATTAAATTCTGTGGAGAATGTTGATATTTCTGTTTTTGCAGACAAATAATCTGATTGGGTTCAGTCCTGACTATCCATAATGGAGTTGTCCTTCCAATGTCAGTTTGGTTTCCAAAATCTCTACAGTGCCACTCAGACCTGTCCCATGTGTGTACCCCCCAGAGCCCACTCTGGGACATGGGTAATGGTCTATTCCTTAGTTTAGATCCCAGCATCTACCTGTGCATGCTGTTTAGGTATAGATCCACACACGTGCAGCTCAGGGTGAGCCCAGGAATGACAAGCAACATAAAAGGGTTGCCTTCCTAAGTGTTTTCCTCTCCATGAAGAGCCCAGCACTTTCCAATTGCCTTGGGCTCCATATTTATAGTTCTCAATCCAGAAAGCGGGGGCTTTCGGGACCCCACTGTGCCATGCACTTCCTGTAAATGCTCCTGGATGTCAGGCCAAGTGGTGGCAGGACAGAGACAAGAAAATGCAATCAGGACCTAAGAGGGTGACCCCACCCTCTTAGGATGACAGTCCCCTCCCAGAGAGTTGTAGCTTCTGGCAGTTGTTGCCGCCACCACTGCAGCTTTGGAGCAAAGGTGGGAAAGAGCAGAGAAAAGATAAAGGCAAAGTTAAAAGAATAACAGTATTTCCTCCACTCTCTCTCTAAAGTTAAGAGTTCCCTCTCATGCTCCTAGAGCCCAAACTGGAGGTTGTCTCTGTGTCTGTGCTGAGACCCACTTTGAGATTTCAGGCCAGGGGATGTTCTAGAGGAGAAAAAGAATGGTGAGCTCTCCACCCGTTTGCTGGTTCTTGGAATTCAGATGTATCCCCCAATCTGTCTGCTACTAATACATTTCAGAGTCCTCAAACAGCTACTCCATGTGTTTTGCCCAGTGACAAGACTGGGTCAACAGTGTTCCTTCCATCTCAGAGCTGCTGGACCCTTGCTGGCAGCTTTTGAAGTTTTGCTTTTGAAGGGGAAGCTGACAACTGTAGCTGTGGTCCTGTTAGATTTAATATAGGGGACGTTTCTGGGGTGACTTTTAGCTTGATATATTTTTAAACTTCCAACAAAGTTGCAAGAGTAGTACAAGAAACTTCCATATACCATTTACCCAGACATACAAAGTTTTTTACATTCTGTCCCATTTGCTATATCATTTGCTCTCTTTTTCTCTCTCTATAGACAGACAGATACAGATGACTTCTTTCCTGAATCACTGATGACTAAGTTGAAGATACTGGGTCCGTTTACCAGTAACCACTTCATTGTGTGTTTCCTAAGAACAGAGAACATTCTCCTACGTAATTACAGTATAATTATCAAAGTCAAGTAACTTGGTATTGATATAACACCATTATCCAATCCACAGTCTGTATTCAAATTTCATCAATCGCATACTATCCTTTTATAGCCACAGGATCCAATTCAAGATCATGCATTTCATTTTGTCATTATGTCTTTTTATTAATAGTCTCCTTAATCAGGAACAGTGTCTTAGCACTTTCTTTGCCTTTCCCGACCTTGATCTTTTGAGGAATACAAGTCTACTGTTTTGTTGAATGTCCGTCAATGTGGGTTTGCCGATACTCCCTTATGCTTTAATTTCGGTTATGAATTTTTGGCAGAAATACCACAGAAGTGATGTTGTGTCCTTCTCAATGAATCATATCACAAGTCCCTTGCTGTCAGTTTGTCCAAATATTGGTGATGTTAACTTTGTAACTTGGTTAAGGTGCCATCCACCAGGCTAACCCATCAAGCACTAATAGAGTTTCTGCCCAAGAACAAGTTCAGAAGGATCAGTGGATGCTTGCCCTTGTGACACTTCTTCCTCTTGCTTTGTTTAGGTTGGTGGTTGCTTTGACCTAACATCTAGGGAAAGCATTATTTGCAGTCTGCCTGCAATCAAAACAAGCCTTGGTTTTCCTCTTGCTTCTTGCCTGCTATTCCCGGCTGAGAGCCTCGTCGAAGCCTGGGTGGCAGGGAGCCTCTCCCAGCCACCGCCTGGGCCACCACCAGTCATCCTGCATGCCTGTGGTGCCCCAAATGAATGGATACTGACCAGCTCTGTGGGTGGGAAGGAAAAGATTTGCAGTTTGACAGGGCACTAATTTTCACGGGAAAAAGTCCATCCCAGACCTTACTTCTGGTTCCTGAAAATAGCCGAGTGAGAAATCTGAAGATGAAGTTCAGCTGAAGAGCCAGCATTCAAGGGAGTCCGGTTCCTGAAAGCACTCACGTGCCCTGCACCCCAGGGTCTCTGTGGCTGGGTGGGAAGAGAGGGAGCCAGTGTGATCTCACACACGTCGTGGATGAGTTGAGACAAGTAATCAATATTTCATTTCTGTATTTATAACTCCACCATAATGCAAGTCTGACAAAGTGAATGTGCATTAAACAAAAAAAGAACAAAAAAGAGAAAGAAATTCATGGCAGGGTGTTTCACGTGGTTTCCTGCATGTGTTCACCCTAATGAACTAAAGCCACATCCTCGGAAGAGTTCATTAGCATCCGGTGGGCCCTGGCTGATTGTAGTTCCATCTCACTGCACACCTCAGCCCTCAGCACCCAGCTCCCAGAGCTACCGATGGGAAATGCAGAAACAAATGCAGTCCTGAGCCCGTGCCAGTGAAGAACTAGCGTCTGGAGTTTCACTTCCCCCAGCAGCTTAAAACATTTAGAAGACACATTATGGAT
Source organism: Lepilemur ruficaudatus (assembly GCA_963574885.1). NCBI lineage: Eukaryota > Metazoa > Chordata > Mammalia > Primates > Lepilemuridae > Lepilemur > Lepilemur ruficaudatus. The sequence goes on along the minus strand of CAUYRT010079767.1, from coordinate 11,957 downwards.
TAATCCTTCATTGTGATTTATCATTCTCAATATCTCAATATACCTTTTTCAGAGGCTTGAGGGCCCCGTCTCAGCACTGCAATGCCAAGAGCCCCCAGTAGCTTGCAGTCCTGGATGTTTCTAGGTTTTCTTTTCTATGGAATCCAGACATTTCAGAAAGAAAAAGAAAAAATCAACATGTAGCAAGTGGAGTGGAAAATGACCCAGGGTTAAGTAGCAATTTCTGTGGTTGCTAACGCTCAAGAGAGATCGGAAGGTCTCTAGGACGCGTCCACGAAGTCTGTGCAAACACAACCTTGTGCTCAGCTCTACCTGAGACAGGCGAGCCTGTGTTGAGAATTTCCGTGCTCAAAGTGGGGCATTTTGTCCGTTTTCGCCAGCATTACTCCCCTTGACCTCCCACTCTCACCAGGAATGAATGTTTCATTTTTGACACGCTTACAGAAGTTTATAGAAATGGACCTTTTCTTGTCTGTTTGCTGTGTACTTCGGTTTTCCTAAGATCCTTTCCATGCCCCCTTTCCCCGTATGTTCCAGGTTCACTCTGCACCCTCCAGCGCAGGTCTTTCTTCCCTCACTACGTCTCTCCTGAGAATTTCTTACTCTTTCCGGTCATCTGCTGGGGAGATGAAATATGCGACTTCCGGCCATCTCTGTTTTGGAAAAGCCCTTCCGTTCCGGCCGGTTCCGGGAGGCTGTGAGTGAGGAGTGGCTGCACACCGGGGCAGGAAAAGGTCTGTCCCTTGAGGCCATCTGGACACGCTGACCTTGCCTGTTTCTGGATTCATCTCTACCGGTGACAGGGACGGTCACCTCCAGGTGTCTCTCGCTGAGCTAGGTCTCACTGGCCTGGACTCCACAGACCCTGATCAGGACGGGGAAGGTAGGCAGGAAGAGGGTCCGAGGCGGTCTGATTCTGGGTCAGAATTCCTCATCACCTTCCAGATCTTTAGGCAGCTTTCCCGATTCCCACTTTTTTTTCTGTTTCTCTTTTCTTCTCTGTATGTTTAGAATGAGGGACTCATTTACAAGTGGACCTTAGCGCATATCCAGTCCAATCTTCTATTTTAACAGATAAGGAAAGTAACCGCAAGGGGGCTACGGAAACATGGAACGGGGGAAAGAGAAAGCACGAGGTCTGAAGTCAGAAGGGCTGAGTTCGACTCTGGCTCACGGACACGGTGCCTCTGAGCAGTAGTTTCTCATCTCTAAAATGAGAGCAGTGACATTGGTCATGTGAACTTTTTGAGCAGTAAATGAGATGACAGGTGTAAGTGCCTGGCACTGTGAGTAGTACAGGTGGGTGCTTAATTACTATTATTTCCTTTCTCTGATCTCAGCACCTCCTCCAACCTCCTCTTTGAATCCCTCCTTGTTTCTCCCAATACCTTTCTCTCTAGTGACTCTCCCAAGAAGCCACCGTGCTTGTTCTCTTGCTGTCCTCCCTGGTTCCATCTCCCTCCCAGTTTCCCTTCCTGGTGAATCCACAATCCCACTCATAGCTCCCTGCCGGAGCTACAGCCCTTGTAGGAATTCCTACAGGGCTCATAACCCCTCCAATTCCCCATCCTACTTCCTGTCTCCATCACACACACTGACTTGCCCTACTCCGCCTGGTATCATTAGTCCGACATGTATGCACGCGTCGTACCTCCTGAGCTAGACTGGAAGATTCTTGAGCAGGCATTGCGCTATATATTATTTACTTATTCCTTACCAGGTCTCCTAATAATCTCTCTGGACGTGGTAGGTACACAACAAATATTGATTGGTAGAGTAATGGACTCCTATTACTTTTTCCCGAAGACACCTTCTCTCCGACAGCTTCTTTGTGAAAGAGCACACATTTGCATGGGTTGAATATTTGGTTGCATATTACAGCTAGCGGAGTGCATCTGAGTCATGGCATGCTAGGGGTGCAATCCTTGCCTTCGGTGGCCTGCAAACTCACACTGCCACGGCAAGGGGCTACAGGGACACCATTGCCTCTGCAGGTTGGCTCTTCTGTGCGTCAGGGAAGCACAGACACTTGTATCTGTGATGATAAAGTCTCCCATTCTACCTTGGAACACAAAGCCATGTCGTATTTACCTGTGGGCTATCTCAGAGATACATCCTTCAGGGCTGGAGGCCCTATGAAGTCATCCTGGCTGTCCCAAGGAGGGGTCGGCCGCTCCCCTCTGTGCATTTTCCAGCCTTTGCACTTGAAGCCCTTCAGACTGAACTTACAAATGGGGTTTTAAGCTAGATCACCTCAAGATGAATTTCTGTGCTCAGATGATAGCGATGCATTGTTTGGGTTGTGTAAAATGGGAGTTTAGTGAGGTTAATTTCTCTCTCCTCCCCACCTTAGACTAATTATTGGAGAAAGTGTTTGCAGACCTGGAACTTCTCATAATTCATCCTGCCTTCTGTGTCTTTCGAGTCAGGGCTCATAAATCTCTGTTTGCAATGACATAATCGGTTACCAGAGGAATGCGATGGTACCGCCAGCTGAGAGTTACAGCTCCGGACTCCAAGGAAATCCAGAAACTCATTCAGAGAGAGATACACCAGGCCCTTTTCTTCCTTTACCACGAGGGCTGGTATGTCTAGACCCTGTCATGAGCAAGTGCAGCCACAACATAGCAAATTAAGAAAACTTGATGCTTACTTGAAAGCAGAAACTCTCAACACTTAATGAAGGAAATAGAAAATGAACATAGCCTAAGAGGAACCAGGCACTTCGGAATTTTTTTGTCTATCAGAGGGTGCAATATTAAGAAGCTTTGAATCAACATTTTTCTCCTTAGAGATCACTTACCTTTGAAATATAACCAGTTATAATGTCATCTTCCATTTCTAATTTCTGCTTCCTTCCTCTCTGTATAGTGCCTATGAATTTGCATATCTATGACATATATATATTTATGTATTATGCATTTGAAACATTTATATAAAGAAACTGAGACTCGTGGCACATTAGAACTTTAAGAACACTTAAAAGATTTAGTACAACCGCTAATTTTAGAGATGAAGGCACAGAGGTCCAAAAACACGTCTGAAGTCTGTTTACTGAAAGTAGAGTTAGTATCCCAGAAGCGGCTGCACCCAGGCCCCTAGCCTTGGTCAACGTTCCCTGTGCCATCCTGACCGGCATATACATTAGCTAGACATCAGACAGAGAGACAGTTCCATTCATCTTGGTACATTCCCATTAGTGGTTATGAGAATTCTATTATTAGAAAACAGCTAGTGTAAGTATTCTCATTTCAAACTCAGGAAATAGAAATGAAATTGAAAAGTCTTTAAGTTCACTAAGTAGAACATGGAAATGATTCTAAGGTCACCATCTACATCTTTAAAATGAGGGTGTTAACTAGGTGAGCCTTGGGTCCTCCCCAGCTGAAACACTCAAGAATTTGAAATCTTGCAGAATATTCTCTATGAGGTTTACTCTTTCCTCTCCTGAAATATTGCTCTTTAACAATCCAAAATTTATTTCCCTAAATATAAAATAAAGCTTATAATAATTACCAGGGGGTGGTGACAGCAAATAAAATGACACACATAAGGCACATTTAATGCCTTGAATAAAAGGCAGTGTCAAAATGCACAGTGAACTACTTAGAGCAGTTCAAAAATAGCAAGCAATGGTAGAATGCAATCGTCTCTAGATTGAGTGCATGTGGGTTATTATTTGTTTGGTGGATTACCGCTAGCAAATGTTCAATTTCAGATTGACTCCCCTGCCTCTCAGAATGCATCAGGATCAGTCAGGATGAACTCAGGGAAATACCAGCCACTTTTAATATTTCACAAAAACATATATTATTAGAAAGGTAATCTGCTATTGCTTTGGAAATGTAAATTCCAATGTACTGCAGGACTGTGGTTTAACGGCATTTTGCTTGCTGTTTTGGATTATTTACATAACAGTTTCCTTCATTGGCAGAGGTGGTTAAATCATAATATATTTTATATTTTACAATATTTAGAAAATGCCTTTCATGTATTATAACCACTTTCCTCTTTATCATCTCACTTGCAAATATAGTTGCAAAGATTCCTAAAATTGGTTCATGATCTTAAATGAACTTGCCGTGGCTTGATCTTGGTGTCTGTTAAATAGACATGTTAATTGCTGTGGTGGATAGGGTTTGAGTAGCACAATCTAACTCCGACTCAATAGAGCCCCCAGTCAGCTGACTGTTTGTTTCAAAATTATAAATCCTTCTGCCAAGCATATACAGCTAATGGCAATGAGCAAAGGCTTGCTTCAGGAAGGAACTCAGACCGACAGCACACTGGCGTGATCTTGACTGTGCAGGGAACTCCTTTTAAGAAACAGAGGGGAATGTGTGTGTACGGATTTATGTCCGTGTGGGAGAACCCAGCCTGTATCTCCACATTATTTCCCTTGCCTATCATCCCTCACCCATTATGAGGGAGTTAATATGATATTGTATAAGGAATGCAAGTTTAAATGACTTAATAAATAAATTAAAACATTTTCGGAGGGGGATGTTTAATTCTGTACTTGAATCTCTAAAGAGGATAAAAGCAAACCGAAGCTTTTTTGGAGCAGGACAACAAGACCCGAGGAAACCACGTTGTCTGGAGAATGTTTAAGGAAATAGGAGACGTCACGCCTGCAGATGAGAGGCTCAGTAGGGACATGCTTAGGTGCCTTCAAATATCTGAAGCATTGTCATGTGGAAGAATGACTCTGATTATTCTGCTTGGCTCCCGGGAATATGGAAGAGCAGATTTTAGCTTATTAGAAGGAGATATTTTCTAAGGACCAGAAAGATGGGAAAATTTGGTAGACAGTCAGCCCCCAGCTGCGAAGGAATTTGGGCCCCTTTTGGGTGAGCACAGGTTAGAGAGGCTGGCATTGGCCGATCGATGGTTGGACTAGGTGATTCCCCAAGGTTGAGCCCAGCTCAGAATGGTTATGATTTTAACAGAGTGACTTTGCCTTGATTAACTCTCTGGGTCTCTGTTTTCTCATCTATAAAAGGAGAGATCTAGACTCACTCAGTGATTGTCAACCATTTTTTCACAATGGTTAACTAAACCGTGTCCTTTCCTCTCCCCTCAACCTCAGCCTCATCTGCTCCTACATGAAATCTCAGGTAGAACTCCAACATAGAGTAGAGGGAAGCTTCCGTCTCTGGAAAAGGGAACTGAAAGTCCCAAGCTCTTCCCTGTTGTCTTCCTAACTTCCACTTGACCTCTTCTTCCCTTTGGGCATCCTCTGAACATCTCTGCAGAATCTGAGAATTACAGTCCGAAAACCACAAGGCAATCTGGTAATATTCCTCCCAGATCTATGCTTTTATGGTTGCCATATAATTCTACAACCACCCTTTAGCCAGATTAATAAACACTAACAATTTCTTTTTTCAACCTGTCTCAGGCTTGAGGCTCAGAGGAGAGAAATTATGTATTAATAGCATGGTGGTTGAGATGATGAACTTCATAGCCAGACAAGTTGGGGTTCAGGTCTCATCTCTGTATCTTATCAGTTTTGTGACCCAGGGTAACTTGCTCAGGCTGTAGATATTCCAACCTTATGGGATTTGAGGGAGGGTTAAACTTGCCATTTTGTTTGAAATGTGAAATAAGCACTCAACAAGGTGGCTATTTTATGAATAAAAAGACCAAATTAAAAGGAACAAAACGGTTTCTCACATAGAGTGACAATTTCTTATCACTGGTCATAAAAATCACAAGTCACAAATCTTGTAATTCCCTTCCAAAACTTGGAATAAGTCCATCTAGGGGAGGAAATCCTGTGACAGTGATCTCAGCCCCCAACGGACTCTTCTGTGTGGCCTTAAACAAAGTCGTTGGCCACTTTAGGCCCCTTCCCCATGAGTAAGATGAAACTGCAATGTGGAAAGGTACCTTAGGCAGGACTGGAGATCAGTTTATCCGAGAGCACTAACTTTGAGGACAATTTTCCAAAAGCCAAATGTCTTCTTGGCAAAATCTCAGAGCTAACTCTCATAACCCTGCCAAATGGTCATGTTAGTCTTTTTTTCTGTCTAGGGAACAGCTAATTTTTTTTTTTTTTTTTTTTTTTTTACCAAACGTGGAAGTATATTTGTTCTGCAAACATTTCCTGCATACTTACTCTACATAGCATTTTAGAGGAAAACAAGGAAACAGAATAGATCAGACCTTTATAGAGCTCACAGTTTAATTCAGAGACTTGCAACCGCATGCTAGAGTTCTTCTAAGACATGTGTGTCCTTGCCTCTTTCCCAGCCTGTTTATCTCTGTTTCTCTTCTTGGCGAGTTTCTGGAACTCTCTTGCTGCTCTCTGTCCGTCTAAGGTAGTCATTCCCACTAATTTACATGGGCACATCTGACGTTTCTTGCTCCAAAACTAACTCTCACGTTTTTCCCACATCCCAAATAAGGATTCCCGTTCGACAAAATCTGATCCTTTAATGTTTGGGGGAAACGGTCCAACAGGTGAAGAAGGTGAATACAATTAATAGGTTTGTTTCTCCCCTTCCTACGTCTCATTTAGGGAGGATTTATGTTTTCAATAATCCCCATAAATTTAAATTAATTAGTCTGAAACCGTCTTAGTGGGTGGGATGTGTGAGAAAGATACTCGTGAGCAGCATTCTGTTCTGAAAGTTTGCTCAACTTCATTCTAAACTGGGGAACCACACATCAATGTGAACTGGTTTAATAGTTACACAGTGAAACCTATCCGTAAACAGAAAAAAATTATATAGAGTACAAAGTGCTTCACAACACTTGAGGGTGAACAAAATACAGAAAAACAAATCAAGGACAAGGATTTGTTGGGAAAGATTTCCTCCTGTAGGAATGTTTTCATTCCGGTTTTGAAGGAAGTAACAGGCATATGCAAACTTGATCCCATTTTTTTTTTTTTTTTTTTACCTCTCTTCTTAGAAGTTCTGAAAGAAGGATGAGAGCACAGATATAGATTAGGATAGTCTGTCGAAGGATAATACCAAAGGTAAGTGTGCTTTGAGGTTTAAAATACTTGCTGGCAGCTATTTACTGACTGGTTACTAGGAGACAGCATGACTCATTGCCGACTTCCCCTCTGGGGCCGACTTGCAGTCATTTATCACCTCGCACATTGGATCAAGACTGATAGAATCTTTAGAAAAAAATACGGAGTGCTCTATTCTAGCAAGGAGACAGTAAACTATGGAATTAAAATGATCCCTGAGGATGGGGTCTACTGAGAAAGCATCCCTACACGTGTCCTGTATGTACTAGCAGTCCAGGCATTTGCTAGTGGTGGGAAGATACACACAAGACGAAACATAAACAATATATTGTACCTATATTAAAAAATACCAGACAATATTGAAACATATGTGAACAGTGAATATTACAGCTTCATTGGAGGGCTCCCCTTCCCAGTTTCTGAATGAATATATTTACATTATAACCCATTGTTCCTAATTTCCATGAAATGAGACACTTAAGTATTCCTTTAAAAATCTTTCTAAAGATCCAAATAACTGAACCAGATTGGGATGGATTCCAAACAATCAGATCTTCTGAGATAACTCATAAATTAAAAGATATATTTAAAAAGTACTAAGGGTTGAACTGACATATAGAAAAAGATGAGTCAACTCATCCATACATTGTCTACAACCATATGGGCATCAGCTGTAATGTACAGTCCATCGGGAATTTTAATAGAGGAATGGATTAATGCATTTCCATTACAACACCGGTGTTGTCAGAGCAAAGCCTAGATAAGATTAGCTTTACCTGATAAGAGAAGGAAAATATTACTAAGTATCAAAGAATGAGAAATTATGTTTGTACGGTTATGTTTGCATGTGAGTGTGAGACTGAGTGTGGAACACACACCACTGATGGGACATGGGTAAAGGGTGATACGGCAACAGCATGTGTTGCAATATTTTCAAAAGTTTTTACTTTGTATTCTACCTTGACCTTCACCTGTTCACCAAGATATCAAGGTCCATGCTGCTGAGGATTTGTGGTAGGTCCTCCCCGGTAAAAGCTGTCAAAATTCTAAGTCCATTGAAGAAAATGGTGGCTCAAGAAAGAAGGGTGGATAGTACATACGCCTTCGGAGGAGAGAGAGAAAAAGAGAAGGAGGGAGGGAGGGTGGAAAAGAGGGACATTGCTCTCATTGCTCTTCCTTTTAGACCAACTAAGATTTCCCTAGTCCAAGAGGGTGAGGATCTGCTCTCTGCTCCCTGGTAACGTCCTCAGACTATGAAAGGACCACAGGGGAAGCAGGTGTGGGATACACCTGGGAAGGTGACCCAAGACTCTTGTCCCCAAGCTTGGTAAACAAGCCACAGAGCAGAGATTATCGTATGTGCAGGGACAACGTGTGTCTTAGCAACCACCACACACAGAGAGACAGAGGGACCCAGCCTGCCCAATATCTTGACATGTCACTTAGATCCCCAGGCTCTGCTCAAATCTGCTGAAGGTGATGATGAAGAAGTTCCAAGAATGGTCACGCTTTTATTTCCTCCAGCCCAGTGGGGAAAGGGCTTAGACATGACATTAAGGTGATTTATAGAAAATAAACCATCTGAGTTTATAGACTAAGATTTATACCTGCTACAAAAGTATAAATCTTCCTATCCTATATATATATATACCAGAGAGCACATGCTCCTAAGATAGATGGCTTGGGTGCACATTTCGCATCCCCAACTAGCTGTGTGTGACCTTAGCATATTTCTTAACCTCACTGCCCTTAGTTTCTGTGAAACCAAGATTAATAATAGTACCAATTTCACATGGTTGTTGCAAGGATGAAATGAGATCATCTGTATCATTGGCACAGGGCAAAGGCTCAATAACTATAAGTTATTATAATCATCATTATTTATTTTTCTTCTCTCAATGTCCCAGTCATTACCTAAACGTGAGAGATATATACTAAAAAAAAACTGTTTCCATTGATAGCACCAGTTATTCATGGATTTTCTTTCACCATAGCCTTAAGACATAAACAAATAAACAAAAATCTCTCTTTTCCTTTGGTCCCTAGGAGACTACTAAATTACATGTGAAACAAAACACCGTCAGGGGAAATGTTCCTGGGAGAAAGGGATTTTTCTTAGATCTTAAATAGATAATTTCTAGAATCCTAAATAGGGGCAGTGCCGCCTATTTAGGCCAAGTAGGAATGTGGATGATACCGGTAGGAAGTCCAGCCAACACTGTATACTCCCATCAAATGGGAATTAGTTAGAATTCAAAGAATCCAATGGGCTCTTCATTATGACACATACAGGGAGGGAAGATGATGAATTATTGCTTATAAATAACATACATGGGAGCATCTGGGGTCAGCCAACTTGAATTCTGTAGAAATTCAGTGTTCTAAGTTAGGAGCAGGAGTCTACATACATCTATCCCTGAGCTACCCTGGGAGGACTATTTATGAAATATACCCGTACCCTTGGACTGCTATTACAATTGGTAATGGTCAGGGGGTAAAATATGAAATATATTTGGTCTTTGTCCCTAGTTCCTATCATAGAGCTCCTAGAAGCCCTGGTATTTCCTAAGTGACAGGAGTATCTTTTGTTATTCATAATGAACGCCCCTGGACAACTCCTGAATTTATGTAGATGAGGTTACTTAGGCTGGGCGCCTAGTTAGCTCCTGGATGGGGCCAGTCACGGGAAAGACCAGGTGATTAGAGGATTGGGGGGTTGGCAGTTTCAGCCCCACCTGTGGACCTCTGGGTGGGTGGGGCAGGGGCTAAAGCTCAAGCTCTACAGAAACTTGGACAAGTTTAAGGTGGCTGGGAGCGGGGCCGCCAGGAGAGGGCTTGGAAATTCCACACCCCCATACCTCTCCCTGTTCATCCAAATCCTTCATAATAGCCTTTATAATAAACTGGGAAACCTAGATACCTGTGTTTCCCTGAGTTCTGTGAGCTGTCCAAGCAAATTAATCAAACCTGAAGAGGAGGTTGTGGGACCCCCAATTGATAACCAATCAGTCAGAAGTGCAGGTGACAGCTTACTATTTGCAACTGGCGTCTGAAGTGGGGGCATTCTTGTGGGACTGAGCCCTCCACCTGCGGGATCTGACAGCATCTCCAGGTGGACAGGGTCAGAAGTGAATTAAATTCTAGGACACCTAGTAGGTGAGAATCCCGGGAAATTGCTTAGTAGGTGGGAAAAACTCGCAAACATCTGGTCATAAAAGTGCTCCGTGTTGAATGGGAAAGTAGAGGGGGGAAAAAAAAGTTTGGCTTTTCCTCTTACAGTTGCAAATGAAAGAGTCAAGGAATTGCCTGAGCTGGACTGAGGGGAGTATGGACAGCTCTCAGCACAGAGGAGTCCAGATTTGATCCCTAACCTCTAAGTCAGTGCTGTACCGAGTGAGCTCTGTGCCTGGTGACTGTGACCTCCCTGGGTAGATGTGCGTGTGGGAGGAGACATGGAAGTGTGACCACCCCATCCATGCAACGGGGCACGTGGGGTGTTCATGGACCTACAGACACACCTCACTTTACTGCACTTCTCAGGTATTGCGTTTCTTACATATCAAAGCTTTGTGGCAACCCTGTGTCGAGCAAGACTCATTTTCCAACAGCATGTGCTCACTTTGTGTCTCTGGGTCCCACCTTGGTAATCTGGTAATTATTTAAAACTTTTTTATTGTATCTGTTACGGTGATCTGTGATCAGTGATCTTTGGTATTAATATTGTAATTGCTTTAGGGTGCCAAGAATGGTGTCCTTATGAGACCATGAGCTTAATTGATAAACGTGTGTGTTCTGACTGCTCCACTGACCATCTCCAGGTGGACAAGGTCAGCCGTCCCCCCATCCTTCTCCCTTCCCTCAGGCCTCTCTATTCCCTGACACATGACAATACTGAGATTGGTTCAAGTAATAACCCTACAAGGGCCTCTAAGTGTTCAAGTGAAAGAAGAGTCTCATGTCCCTCATTTGAGGCCAAAAGCTAGCAATGACTGAGCTTGGTGTAGAAGTCGTGTTGGAAGCTGAGATAGGCAGAGAACGAGGCCTTTTGTATCAAACAGTGAGCCAAGTTGTGACTGCAAAGGAAAAATTTTTGAAGGAAATTCAAAGTGCTACTTCAGTGAACACATGAATGATAAGAACGTGAAACAGCCTTATTGCTGATATGGAGAAAGTGTTAGTGGTCTAGACAGAAGATCAAACCAGCCACAACATTCCCTTAAGCCAAAGCCCAATCCAGCCCAAGGCCCTAACTCTCTGCAATTCTAGGAAAGCCGAGAGAGGTGAGGAAGCTGCAGAGGAAGAGTCAGAAGCCAGCAGAGGTGTGTTATAGAGATGATCAAAAGCCATCTCTGTAACATAAATGTACAAGGTGAAGTACCAAGTGCTTACGTAGAAGCTCTTGCAGCAAATTATCGAGAAAATCTAGCTAAGATCATTGATGAAGGTGGCTATACTACATAACGGATTTGCAATGCAGATGATAAACAGCCTTCTGTTGGAAAAAGAAGCCATCTAGGACTGTCATAGCTAGAGAGGAAAAGTCAATGCCTGGCTTCAAAGCTTCAAAGGACAGGCTGCTCTTTTGTTCAGGGCTAATGCAGCTGGTGACTCTAAGCTGAAGTCAGTGCTCATTTACCATGCTGTAAATCCTAGAGCCCTTAAGAATGATGCTAAATCTACTGTCCCTGTGCTCTGGAAGTGAAACAACAAAGCCTAGATGACAGCACATCTGTTTGGAGCATGGTTTACTGGATATGTTAAGCCCACTGTTGAGACCCTACAACTTAAAGATTCTTTTCAAAATATTACTGCTCATTGACAATGCACCTGGTCTGTCGCGCCCAGCAATCAGGACGCAACAGCTTTGGAGTTCTTCCACCAGCGGTTTATCGGCACAGCTTCACATCTACGACTTATACATGGCGAGAGACGCCGAACGGGAAGTGAGCTCCACTTAAGTACCCTCAGCCAG
>CAUYRT010079764.1:0-45290 GCA_963574885.1 Lepilemur ruficaudatus | reverse complement strand
GATCCTCCTGCCTTAGCCTCCCGAGTAGCTGGGACTACAGGCATGTGCCACCATGCCTGGCTAATTTTTTCTATATATTTTTAGTTGGCCAATTAATTTCTTTCTATTTATAGTAGAGACGAGGTCTCGCTCTTGCTCAGGATGGTTTCGAACTCCTGACCTTGAGCGATCCACCTGCCTCGGCCTCCCAGAGTGCTAGGATTACAGGCATGAGCCACCGTGCCCGGCCGGCATGATCACTTATTAACTCCATTTCTATCCCCTCTCCCCTCTCTGGAGAATGGTGGGGTGGGGTGAAAGCTACATGCTTATGATCGTGGCTTGGCCTCTCTGGTGACCAGCCCCCTCCAGGAGCCCACCAAGAGTTGTCTCATTAGAACAAAACATGCTCCTATCACCCAGGAAATTCCAAGGGATTTAGGAGCTTTGTGTCAGGAATTGGAATCAAAGACCAAATAAGAGAACAGAGATTTTCCTAGCACCCCTATTTATTAGGGTATTGGGAACTCTATTTCAGAAACTGGGCAGATGCTAAACATTGAAAAGATCTCCTAGCACTGCTACCACTAAGGAAATTACAAGGTTTTAGAGCTCTGGGACTGGGGGCAGAGACCATGTGTATATTTCTTAATATTGCTAGCTTCTGTGTTATGCCATGGTTAAAAAAAAAAAAAAAATCTCAGTGTTTTGAAATCACAGAAGTTGATTTCTCCCTTGTAGTACATGTCCATCAGTGTCCACCTTTGTCATCTTCACTCCAGCACCGTGGCTGACTGAGCAGCTAATAATTCAGGACATTGCCAGTGACCATGTATGGATATGTGTGTGAGTTACCCTGACCTAGAAGTCCTATTGCCCCAGAGGATTCTTGTAGCAACCAAAAAGCATAGCTTGTGGTTCAAAAAGGTAAACAGAAAATGCCCAGTTACAAGTCAAGCTAAGCTTGGGGAGTCTCACAAATATGTGTATCTTCTAGATATTTATGATTTATTCATACCTCACAGTTCAGATGCAGTTTACCAATCAGTGGTCCTTGTTACCATAAGTAATTCTACTTACCAAAGTAGTTGACATTTCACTTTTATCAGGTTTGTAGGAAAAGAGTTTTCAAAGGTTAAAGCAAGGTCCTTTTCCTATGAAAAACTGAAAAGTTTTGTTAACTTTTTATTCACATAAGTACAGTAGTCCCTCCTTGTCCATAAGTTTTGCTGTGTGTGGTTTTAGTTTCCTGTAGTCAAGCATGGTCCAACATTATTAAATAGAAAATTCCAGAGATCAACAATTCATAAATTTAAATTGGTGACTTGAGGAATTAAAAAAAGAAAAAGAGAAAAAAAAAACCCAGTAAGTTTTAAATTGTGTGCCATTAATGAAATCTCATGCTATCCTGCTCCGTCCTGCCCAAATTTGGAATCCTTCCTTTGTTTAGCACATCCACGCTGTCTATGCTCCAGACCCGTTAATCACTAAGTAGCCAGCTCAGTTACCAGATCAACTGTCACGGCATTGAAGTGCCTGTGTTCAGGTAACCCTTATTTTACTTAATAATGGTGCCAAAGTGTGAGGGTATTGATACTGGCAATTTGGATGTGTCAAAGAGAAGCTGTGAAGTGCTTCCTTTAAGATGAAAAGGTGAAAGTTCTCAACTTGAAAGAAAAAAAACATTTGCTGAGATGGCTAACATCTGTGGTAAGAACAAATCTTTTATCTGTGAAATTGTGAAGAAGGAAAAAGAAATTTTTGCTAGTTTTGCTGTCACACCTCAGACTGCAAAAGTTATGGCAACAGTGTGTGAGTTAAGAAGGAAAAGGCATGAAATTTGTGGGTAAAAGACATGATCAGGCTGGGCGTGGTGGCTCACGCCTGTGATTCTAGCACTGTGGGGGGCTGAGGTGGGAAGATCGCTCAAGGTCAGGAGTTCAAAACCAGCCTGAGCAAGAGCGAGACCCCGTCTCTACTAAAAATAGAAAGAAATTAATTGGCCAACTAAAAATATATAGAAAAAATTAGCCGGGCATGGTGGCGCATGCCTATAGTCCCAGCCACGGGGAGGCTGAGGCAGAAGGATTGCTTGAGCCCAGGAGTTTGAGGTTGCTGTGAGCTAGGCTAATGCCACGGCACTCACTCTAGCCCGGGCAACAGAGTGAGACTCTGTCTCAAAAAAAAAAAAAAAAAAGCCCTTGTTGGATACTTCAGGCACTAGACAAAATGTAAAACTCTAGGGGATAAGAACATAAATAAATGGGTAAATGATAGGAATGCCCAGGGCTGCTGACTTAATTCAGGGCACCTTCAGCTGGCAGATACGATTCAAGATGGTGTTCTTAGGAAGAGCAAGTCTTGAGGAGAGATCTGGATGAAGGAAGATGACAAGTGGCCCCCTGGCAAGTACACTCTGAAAGGCTAGTCTAAGAATGGACACAGGAGGCCCATATAGAACATAAATGAGGACTGAAGACCAAAAAGAAGACCACAGAGAAAAACAAAAGTCAAAACTCATAAGAATGCACCCAGATATTATAAAATGCTGAAACAGGACATCTTGGGAAACATGAACATCTACTTGCAAAGATAGATCCTTTAACTTCCTAAACAGACAAAATAATGCCACACGGGCTTCATACAGACATGGACTATGAGGCTATTTACAAAACCTATGGACGTTTCTGCAGTCCATAATAAAAAGACTATTCCAAATTTCAAAGACTAAAATTGTGTCATCAATTTTAATAGCTACCATTATTTATGCCATGCAATGTATCTTATATTCTCTATCTCACTTAAGCCTCACAACTTCCATGTAAAGAAGGAATTTTCATTCCCATTTTATAGATGAAGACAGAGGTTTTAGAAGGGTTAAGGAACTTGTCCTAAGTCATAGCACTAAATGAGGGGCTGGAGCAGAAATCAAACAATCAGTGTGTCTAATCCTAAAGACCATGCTTTTAACCCCTATTCTTTCTTGGTCTCTAACACTGTTTTTTCTTATGAAAACACAGGAGTCATGATGACTTAGTTGAATGTATTCTTATGAGACTTACAGTCATTCTATGATGTATGTAGTAGACACCCTAAGAAAACTTTTTATATGAAATTATTAACAGTTGACCCTTGAACAACATGGGTTTGAAGTGCACAGGTCCGTTTATATGTCAGCTTTTTTCAATAAATATGTTGGAAAACTTCTTGAAGACTTGCAAAAATTTGAAAAGCTTTGCAAACCATGTAGCCTAGAAATAATTAGAAAAAATTATTTCTAATAATAAATTCTTTCCTCTAATAAATACATTTCTCAAAAATTAAGAAGCTGGGTATATCATGAATGCATTATATGTAGATACTAGTCTATTTTATTATTTACTACTATGAAATATACACAAATCTATTATAAAAAGTTAAAATTCAACAAAACTTAAACAGACTACACATGTAAGCAAACATAAAGATGCAGTATTAAGTTATAACTGCATAAAATTAACTATTGTTCATACTGTACTACTGTAATAACTTTGTAGCCACCTCCTATTGCTACTGCAGTGAGATCAAGTATTGCAAGTATTCGCTTAAAATGCCATGTGTTGCTAATTCATCTCTCCAGTAAATTGCATATCACAGTTAAAAGTGATCTCTTTCTATTCTCATGTATTTTTCATTGTATTTAGTGCAATCCCATAAATCTTGAATAACACCAGGGGACCCATACAAAGTGCCACTAGTGATGCTGCAAGTGCTCCCAAGAAGCAGATAAAAGTCATGATGTTACAAGAAAAAGTTGAGTTGCCTGAGATGTACCATGGATTGAGGTCTGTAGCCATTTCAGAGATTCATCTTGTAAACAAACAACATAAACACACTATAGTACTATAAAAGTATTTTCTCTTATGATTTTCTTAACATTGTTTTCTCTAGCTTACTTTATCGTAAGAATATAGTATATGATACATATACAAAATATGTGTTCATGGACTGCTTATGTTATCAGTAAGACTTCCAGTCAAGAGTAGGCTATGAGAAGTTTTGGGGAGTCAAAAATTATAGGTGGATTTCTGACTGTGCGGGTGGATCAGTGCCCCTAACCCGACATTGTTCAACGGTCAACGATATTCTAACCAACATACATTATTATGTCTTTCCAGTTGTTGTGTCCTACAGTGGGACAGAGCAAGTACTGAATGTATGGGGATCCTTGGGTCCAGGAGAATTCTATGCTGAAACACTGATATAATTTGTGGACAGACCAATGTCAGTGACCCTGAGGAATGAAGAATGAGAGGTTTTAGAACACCAGGGGGGAAAACAGAAGAAGGCAGTCTACAAAGCACAAAGCTATGAGCTTATGCAGGATGCAGAGCAAGACCCAGCCTTATTGTTACTGAAGTGATGGTTAGTGTGCCCTGGCCAGGGACAGCACTGATCACACACCCAGCACGCACTAAGAACAGTCATTTCAGACCAACCTCACCACCTTCTTTGGGCTCAGAGAGCAGCAAGCAATTGGAGCTGGGTGGTGGCCAGCCCCTCTGGAAGAAGCTGTCTGCTCTTCCAAACCATTTGCAGCCTCTGGATTAGCTAATAGATTGAATGACAGAATCTGGACTTTACAGTTAAGGAGAACAGGGATAAAAATAAGATCTTGCACCTGGTTTGAAAAACCCAACTAAGTAAATCCAAGATAGGGAAGGATATAGTTTAGGAGCAACAAATATAAAAATGTCTTCAAGCTGGTAACAAGTTCAATGAGAGATAATAGCATGATATGCCTGGCAGAATAGAGAAAAGCAACCTTAGCTGCATTAAAAGGACACGGTGTCTTTGCTAGACTAAGGGAGGTGACAGTCCTGTTTTAATCTGGGCTGGCTAGCTTGCACTACCACTGCACTACATTGACTTCTGGGCAGCTCACTTGGAGCGGGTCTGCTAGGTAGTCTCCATCTCCCCCCACTCCCTGCGGTGGTCTATTCTCTGTACTGCTCTGTGCCCTAGGGAACTGGCACCTAAATAATGCATCACTGAGATCCCCTTACCCTGGTGGCTTCCCGCTGGGTTCAGCCAATGGGAAGTACCAGCAGGAGATGCAATGGCAAAAAGAGAGAGAACATGCAGAATGTATGTTTCTTGTGCCACCCTCTCCCTGCTCCATCTGCGGATTTCCAACAGTGGCAGCATCCTTCTACGACTACAGTTCCTGTTGGGCAGCCCTCTTACGTGGCTCCAGCTTTGAATGGGTTCCAGTCTCCTTCCCTTCTCCCCTCCCCCTGCTGCTAGCCTCTGGGTACCCCAGCATCCCTTCTTGGTTCCTTCACCCTGCCCACAGCTCTGGAAATAGTCCCTTCCCTAAATTACTTTCAAAATCCCAACTAGGTTGGCTTTGTGTTTCCTGCAGGGACCCTAAGTGAAACAGAAGAGACAGGATGCCAGAGGGCCTTAAAATTGTGTCTATGAGGATCAGCTGCAGGAACGGAGGATATTCAGCCTGGTGGAGGGAAGATTCCAGAAAGCAAGTTAGTCCATTTGAAAAAAGTGAAAGGCCACCATCACACTCATTTCCTGGCTCCACAAATAGCAGTTAGGTACAGAAAGACCAACTTTTGGCCAAATATAAAGTTAACTTTTCTACGGAGTTGGTAACGGTGAGGTGAATACTCCTGGTAGGTCACAAGCTTCAGTAATTCTCAGTTGCCCAGTTTAAACTGGATGAGCCTGTCAGGAATGCTATAGAAAAAAGTTAGAAAGATAGTCTAGAAAAGGGCTTTCCAAGAAGCCAGGATTTCATGATTTGCTATCAACTGTAACCTACTCAATGGGTTACTAAGATAACCAAACTAGGGGGAACCTTTGGGGGTAGGCTTTGTTGCTCCTCCTTTTAATCTAGAGAAATCTGGTTCTTTGTGTCAAGTTTGATAATTCCCAACGCTGAAGTTGTTTTTACGCTTTAAGATACCTCAAGAACACGAAACTTCTTTTACATCTCGGCATCACAGCTTTCAAAAGATTATTTCCAATGCACTGAGCAGTCTATTTAAAAAAAAGTTTTTAACCCAGCAACTTCTCTCTGCACACAGATCAATAACTGTGCTTCTTGAGAACTGGCCCCTCATTTTTCAAACCTAAAACCAGGATGCAAAATCTGCCCAAGGGACAGAATAGTTTACATGCAGACAATCCTCAAAAAAAATAAGGTCGCCTCAATTCACCCTGGTGGGAAAAAGAAAACGGTTTTTGCAAAAGCCCTGAACACCTGGGTCCACAGCAGGGTCTTGGCCCATGACGCTAAGTTTGTGTGTCTACCCCAGGCTTTCTCCATGGGTCGGAGTTTATCATTTGTTATACTGCAGGAACGCTAGGACAGCCACTTTTGCACTCATTCATTCAACAAACATTTGATGTTTATCTACTCCATGAACAGAGCCCTACTGGGCCTTGGGGTTGGACAAAAGATCCAGAGGCCAAAGCTGCAGCCAAAGGCCTTCAGCAGGTCTAGGACACGACCTGATTTCAAAGACCAATGAAGGCAAAGCGCGAGAGTGACGGCGCACAGAAAAGTTTCCGCAGAAACTTGGGAAATGCCAGCCTCCGGGAGCTGAGAGGGCGGGGGCGCGGGTCCCCGGGAGAACGCCGCCTGCGGGCTGGGGCTGGGCCTGGACTCCGGTCCCGCCGCCTCCGGATGCCACGCGGCGCCCGCCCACGGCCCAGCCGGGACGTCGGCCTGGTCCCAGGCCCAGGAAGCCGGCGCCCGGGCGGGGCCGCCTCGATGGCCCGCGGGCGCAGGGCTGCGGTGCGGGGTGGGCGTCGCTCCGGCCCGACGTGCTCGGGAGGCGCGCGCACGCGTCGCCGCAGGTCCCCAGCGCAGGACACCCACGGCGCGCTTCCGGCGACCCGGCCCCTCCAGCCTCCCGGGTCCCCGACCCCCGCTGCTCGCCCGGCCCGGCCCGTACTCACTCACCCTCCTTGGCTTTCTTCCTCCGGGCCAGAGTCCCTCCGAGTTTCCCCAAGAAGGAGTCATCTTTCTTGCGGGAAGGGGGCGACTTGGGAGTGGGGGACTTGGGGGCTGAGGGCGACTTCTGCGGGGAGGTGGCCATGGCAGCGGCGCGGGCAGCCGCGGGCTGGTCGGGACTCGGAGCAGGCGCTGGGCGGACGCGGCGGGCGGCGGCGGGACTGAGGCTGCGGCTTTCCAAACGGAAGCGGAATTATTCCAAGCATTTGAGGCAGCTCACGCTCGCCTTTTCCTTCCTTCGCTCCCTCCCTCGCGCCGCCCTCCGCCCTGGAAGGCGCTGCGCTCTCGGGGCCGCGCCCCGGCCCGGCCTGCGCCCCTGGGCTGCCCGGAGCCAGGAGGATGCCCCAAATCTGCCCCTTGCAGGACTTTCGAGTGCGTGTGTGCGTGTGTAACCCTCCAGGCTGGGTGCGCTCGATCCTGAAAGCTTCATGTCCCCAGGCTCTGCACCCAGCATACAGCCTGGCACGTACGAGGATCTGAACAGAGCCAACCCTGCTATTCTATCTCCCAGTGACTTCCAGCCGCCTGCCTGGGGAGGAGCTCGCTTGTCCCCTGCATTGCTGCCTGTGCAGTCACTAGGCCCGTGCCTTGTGCCGGTGACAGTGAGCCAGTTCCTGGAAGAAATGATTGGGAGTGAACTGCAGTGTGTTTAGGAGCCACCGAACTGGGCACAACCAACCACTCTTGCGCTTATCCGTGGCTGTCAGCCTCCTCTTCGCCACCCCTGTCCCAGACTGGGAAGTTTGAGGTTCATCAGGGCAGGGCCGAGGCTGCTGCTTCTTGGAGGATATCTGTGTTTCTCACAGCTCAGTGGCTTATGCAAAGGAAAGACCCCAAATGTGGAAACGTGAATGGGGAAAGCACAACCATGGTCTCCTATGAGACGCTCCTTCCCCAAATTTATCCTCCCTAAATGAAAGCAACACAGTGACTGCCAGGCTCGTTTGGGATAACAGAGGAGTCACACAAAACACGCTATTTCAAGGATGCATACTGGAAATAATTAAAAGGCACATTTTATCGCGCTTTCCCACCTCAAGTTCTCAGTTGGGCTCTAGTGTCTGTCTCTCACTCACATACACACTCACACAGCGCCTTGGCAACTGTCTTGCCTCCTTCTGGCCCCTTCCCTCTAGCTACAGCTGACTGCAGAGCAGCCAATCCCAAGAGCCTCAACCAAGACTCTGAGCTAAAGGAGACTGTCAGAAGTTGAGCACTTGGCTCAACTGCGGAGTCCAGCGGAGTCAAGACTGGGGCGTCCCTTTTTAGCTATGTGCGTGCTGATGTGTAGGGACACAAAAGAATGGAACAAAGAAGTGTGCTCCAGAAGCCATGTGCTCTGAGTCATGGAAAACCGTGGGAGTAGCTGTCTGGACCTTGCATCTTTTCCCAGCCGGCACTTGCAGTTCCCCGGGGGCCAGCTGTGCATCCTTCCCAGGAGACATTACTGAAGCCTTTTATTAACTCATTCACCTCACCTTTGCTGGGACTAATCAGCAAACAGGCAAAAATTTCTGAGTAGAACTAAAATTTAACAAACAGGATAGTAGATTCTCAACACAGTATATAGGTTTATTTCATCTTGGCTTGAAAGTGATAATTTTACTTTTTTTGAAAATTATACTCTAGGTAGTGCCTCTTAACAGAGAGCAGAGAAGTCCTGAGGTTGGCTAGACTGGGAAGATTACTACACACCCCCCCCAACCACTACTGTAAATCTTAAAGAGATAGTGAGAAACCAAAATTGTGTTTTCTTCTACATCATTAATCATTTTTGTTCAGGATGTCAGATACATAAGGACATCTCCAAAATCTGATCTCCAGCTCTGGAGGCTCTTGTCAGGGGATTAAGAGACATGCCACTCAATAGCTGTGTGATCTTGGATTTCATTTCTGGGTCTCCATTTCCTATCTACAAAATGAAGTGGTTAGAACAGGTAGAGGTTCTCAAACATGATTGTGCATCATAATCCCCTAGGAGTTTGTTACGAACATTCACATGCCCTGTCTCCAGAAATTCTGAATCAGTAGATCAATTTGAGATGAACCCAAGGGATAGGGACAGATCGCATCAGATGATTTTGATGTAGGTAATCCACATGCTGGTATTTTAGCGTTTAGGGCTGCTTCCAGCTCTAACATGTTACGGTTCTCTATTCTTTCACAAATTGCTAATATCTGTGTATAGGCATTAGGTCATAAATATGGCATAATCAAAATTATCCATGGAGATTCTTTAAGTTGCTGTGCATGCATTTGGGTATACAACCGTCTTTGATAAGTTTTATGCTCACTCAACTTAGAAAGCCACTGGACAAGACCGAAAGGAAGAGCAAAATCTTGATTGTTGAATGCTGGCTCCTAGAAAATGCCAGCAAAATAAGCTGTGGAGAAGGCAAAACTGAACTTATTGTACACCATGGTAGGAAGAGTCCTGCCTTGGCAGAGTCTTAGTAGCATCTTAGAATGAGGGGAAGGCAAAGTGGGAATATTTATAAGGTTTTGGAACCTGGATTAATGCAGGCCTTCAACAGGGTGGTGTTGATTAGCCTTGGCTAAGGACCATGTTGTAATAGTTTAGGACTGTTGGACCCAAGGCCCAGCTTTCAGAGTTAATAGTAAATGAGAGTACATACTCTTTTTAATGCTATCTATTTAAAAATGCAAGGGTTTTATGTTCATTTCAGTGAGATGTGGGGAGAAGCTCTTGAAAAGAACAAGAAAGTTATTTGCAACTTTTGTCTTCTTGGGCAAGAGTTTTTAAAAATAAAGATAGGGGAATGATAAAGTCCTGTTAATGTAGATAGTAACCTGTATTGGCATGAATGGTTTCCAGGGTCTCAATATTATACAGGTACAGATATCTTATTGTTCAAACCTTTCTGCCTATGAAATAATTATTAGTCTCTCTTGAAAGGCCAGTGGGGAAATGGATGGTGAATTATAGAACAGTGCTACTTAAAGTGTAGTCCACAAGTATTGATCCAGATACTGTTATTAGTCAATGATTTATATAGAAATTGATAGTTTTTAGATAGTAGCAATTTAACAATGCAATTTTATGTCTGTTTAATAAAATTTGGAAGCTTATATTTTGAATATCTTTTCATTCTATTTTTATAGTACTTTTTATTGTATTTTACAAAAACATTGGTCTGTGATGGATTGGTCCTTTACCACAGATCACTTAAGAAGCACTGTTCTCCCCAACTTAAGTATTATAAAAGATATCCATGTAATAATAACATTTGTATTCAATATTTTGAAATTTTAGAAAAAAGCACTGCTCTAAATTGCTCCTGCTTACTTACAGAGTTCATATACTCTCTTTTGATGTAATGCTTTTAGAATCCTTAAGGACATGAATTGATCTGGGTTTTATTTAGAAGATTAAATGAGATAATATATGGAAAAGCACCATCCACAAGGCCCGGCACTAAAGTAGACTGAATCTAAATCTTGTTTAATCAGAGACATATGCCACATGCTGTTCTTCAATAATATGAGGACAAAAAATTGCACCAGCTCCCTCCAATCTAAATGGGTATTTACAGTTATAGCCTCACTGAATGGCTGCCCCTCTTGTGCTTGCTCATTGGTTTCATCTGATCCCAGGGTTAGATTGTAAGGGCAGCTCATAAAGTACATGTGTGATGTATGAGACTCTGCTGAATCTCCTTGAAATCTAAGGTAAACTGCATTGGGGAGAGAATCTGTCCAGGTTCCAGTCCTGCTCAGCAGCCAGGTGATCTTCGACAGATCACTTCCTTTTCTGCAATTTTTTCCCCATCATCTATAAAATGAAGCCAAGGCAGTACCTACTAAAGCTGAACATCAGTCATACCTTATGATCAACAATTTCAATTCTAGGTTGACCCAACAAAAATGAGTACATGTGTGCATGCAGTTACATACCATAGTAAGCAGCACCGTTTAAATGCCTATTATCAGTTGCATTGATAAATAAATTGATAGTCACAGCAGTGAGGATGAATAATTTGCAATTACAGTAGGACTGTATCTCACAATATAATGTTGAGTGGAAAAAAAAACAGACATGAAAGAGCACAAACCATATCATTCTATACATATAACATTCAAAAAATGGGCAAAACCACTCTATGGTGTTAGGAGTCAGGACAGTGATTATCCTTGGGAGGGGAGTGACTAGAACAGGATGAGGGTTTTGGGAGATGAGGGAGGCCACTGCAGCTGGTAATGTTCTGTTTCTTGATCTGGTTACATGGATATATTCACTACAATTAATGGAACATACACTTAATAATTTGAGTAAATTTTCTGTATGTATAAAATGTACAAACTTACCACAAAAATGATTATTTTTTTTTAAATGAAGCCATGGGACTACATGCCCTGTAAGGTCCCTTTTATCTCTGTGGTCTCCTTCTCCAACTCTCTGGGTGGCTCATGTCACTTAAAACTCCATAGGTCCTAAACTAGGCCAGTTCTGTCCCCAGCCCTTTCGTTAGGGGAATCACATTTCTAGCTAAACTTGTGCTGCCCACAGCCACTCAACAGTTTTCCCATCCTGGTCCTGTCATCTTCCCTCAATAATTCCAATAGTCAGGGCTTTGCGATTGACAAGGCAGGATCATGCAGTGGTGAAGGATACAGGTTTGAATCTCCACTCTGCAGCCAAACATCTGCATAATCTTGTGCAATAAGTTAAACTGTCTGTGCCTCAGTTTTCCATCCATAAAATATGTTCTTGCCTCACAAGGTTGTTGAGAGGAGCAACAGAGCATAAACAATTCAGTTCAGTTTCTTGAGGAGAATAAGTCAAGTTCAATAAATATTGGTTATTAGTATCTCGTTTGAGACTCACAGATGATGTTATCATCACCTCCATTTTATGGACAATTTGAAACTCACAGAATTTAAATTACTTGCTACAGATCACATCGTACCCAATAACTAAGAGATTAATACTATAGTCCTTAGGATGTGTTCTCCCAAATATCCACAGCATCCACAATTTTTAACTGAGATTATTGTTCTTCACAATAGAGACTATATTTCCAGCTAGGTGTGGTCACGTGACTAAGTTCTGACCAATCGGATGTAAGCAAAAGTGTTGTGTGGCCACTTCCAGGAACCACCCTAAAAAGACAGATGGGAAATGGATATTCAGTTTCTTGTATTGTCAGACTATGTAATCCAGGCCAGTACTCCCAGTGGGAGTGAATGGAAAAGCTGGAGAAAATGTAAAAGAAATCTGCCTGAGAGCATCGGGAAGTAAACAAAACTTTCAGGGCCAAGATCTTGGAGAAAGAAAAACCCCAGAGAGAGGAACCAGTCATTTGGGACCACTTTTCCCCTTGGGGCATCTGCTAATTGCGGAAAAAGCAGCCATGAAGCAGACAGGATCTCACAAGGACAAGTAGACGAGAGTTCAGGCACCACCGGCATGGGGGAAGCCCCAGCAAGCCCTCCAAAGAGTTCACTCACGAGACGTAGAGAACTGAAAGACATTCTCAGTTAAAAAACAAAAAACACAGCTGAGAAAAAATGTTGATGGTTGCTCTGAACAAAAGGCAACACTGAAGTGTATGGTAGAAGAAAAGCCATCCAAGGTGAAAGCCTGGTGACACAGGGATGAGTCAAGGACGGACAAAAGGGTAAATATACGCGTAAGCCTAAAAGCCTATTAACTACACATGATAATAGGAATGAGGTCTCATAGGATTCAGAAAATATAAATCAAATTAAAATACTCAAAAGCAGAGGCATTCAAATTGGAACGTGAGTAGATGGAGTGAAGTGTTTTAAGATCCAGGCCTTGTCTGGGAAGAAGTGAAAGTAACAATTTCTATTTGACTTTGATAAATCAAGGCTCATGTTGTAATTTCTAGAGTAACCATTAAAAGAATAGTAAAAGAATAACTGTAAGTACCAAGACAATGGAAAGAAAATTAGAGTGTAGGTGCTCCATTCAGACAGACTTCATACATTGTATATGTGATCTCTATTTGTCATATATAAGGCAGCTTTTCTTTTGCAGGCTGTTTTCTATTTACTTTGCTGTGTTACTTTTATTGAATAGCTTAAAAACCTAGGATAAGGTAAACCAATCATCTCAAAGCAAATTAATGTAAAACTCAAACTGAAAGAGGCTTTCTCTAGGAAAAGGCATCTTTCCTAAATGTGAACACCATTATGGGTTGAATTTCAACCCCTAAAAAAGGTATGTTGAGGTTCTAATCCCCAATACTTCAGAATGGGACCTTATCTGGAAATAGGATCATTGCAGATGTAATTAGTTGTTACGAATAATATGTTAGGTCATACTGGAATATGGGGGGCATCTAATCTAATAAGAGTGGTGTCCTTAGGAGAAGAGGAAAATTTGGACAGAGACGTGCACAGAGGGAAGAGGATGCAAAGACACACAGGAAGAAGATGGCATTTGGAGTGATGCTGCCATAAGTCAAGGAATGCCTGGGCCTGTCAGAAGCTGGAATAGCAAGGAAGGATCCTCCCCTAATGTCTCAGAGGAAATAGGGCTCAGCAGACACCTTGATTTTGGACTGCTAGTCTCCATAACTGTGAGAGAATAAATTCCTGCTGTTTTAAACCACCCACGCTCTGGTACTTTGACACGGCAGCCCAAGGAAACTAATACACCACCTAAGGGACAAAATGGGAGCCCCTGAAGGTCACGATGAAGGTTTTACAAAGGTTCTGGATCCCAATCAATACTCAGAGGTTATTTGACCAGATCAAAGCAGGAGGGGGGCCAGTAAAGCCAGCCAGAGCCTCTTGGGGACCTCTTTGGTTACTGAAAGCAAGGTGTGCTCTCAGGATGAAAGGAATGCATGAGAGATGAAATGCCTCTGGAGTGGGAGATCCCCCTTGGGAACTCTGGGATATTAGCAGTGGCCTTGGAAGGCCAGGCTGCCAGTGAGCATGTCTTCCGGGAGTCCTGCCTGTGTGGGTAAAAGTGGCCCAGATGGCAGGGGTAGAGTCGGGGAACAGGGCTTCTCTTGAGGGGCAGGGGAATCATGGGCAGGAGGAAGTTGGGAGACCTCAGCCTTAGTTGGTGACATGGTGGACTGAGGGTAGAGATGTTTTTGAGGATCACACAGGATGATGCCACTCGAATAGTCTGATTCAGCCATGGGGAGATGTGTCCCAAGTTTTTTGAGACAGATGACCTGGTTACCTACCCTTTGGGAGTTATAATGAACTGTACACCTTGGTAGAGGGATTTTCTCACCTGAGCATGATAGCTGAGTGCCAGCTGTAGAGGTGAAGCCCGAAAATCAGCAATTCCTATTTGGTCATCTAGCAGAGGAGTGGAGATCACACCAGGGAAACAGCAGCAGGGGCAGGGGCAGAGCTGTTTTTTTTTTTTTTTTTTTGAGACAGAATCTTGCCCTGTTGCCCCAGCTAGAGTGCAGTGGCGTCATCACAGCTCACTGCAACCTCAAACTCCAGGGCTCAAGTGATCCTCCTGCCTCAGTCACCCAAGTAACTGGGACTACAGATGCATGCCACCATGCCCGGCTAATTTTTCTATTTTTTGAAGAGATGGGGGTCTTGCTGTAGCTTACTGGTCTCAAACTCCTGACCTCAAGTGATCCTCCCACCTTGGCCTCCCAAAGTGCTAGGATTACAGGTGTGAGCTACTGTGCCCAGCCAGGGGCAAAGCTTTTTAGGACAGAAAGAAGTGAGCATGAGCCCCTTCAGACCCAGCCAGGCAAGGGAGAATACTCAGGCCCCAGCGATTCCACTGGTGTGTGGTCCATGTCACAGGCCACTGAGAGTACACCCAAAGTTTTGATTGTCCTCTCCCCTGTACTTTCCTAGGTCTTTGTACCATTCCTCCCACACCCCATCTCCAGACTTGTGTAGCCTAGATGATTGAGAGTCTCCACGTCCATCTTTGTTGAAGGAGATAGTAAAGCTATTCATACCTCAGGTGTTCCTTTTAGGGAGGAAGGCGAGAAGTATCAAATGTAACACTGAGCTGGAACCAAATCACCAAGGCCAGATGGAGTCTTCGGAAAACACTACAGGGTCTACTTGAAGAACTGTTGGCCACAGGGCCATGCAAGAGGCTGGCCATCAGGCCAGCAGAGGCCCGCTCTCTGAGAGACAGTCCCCAAAGAGATCCCACACGCACACCAGTGAGTTGGATGAAATCAGAGGTGACAGAGCTCTGAGGAATGAAATTCCTGACGTAGTCTACTACTTACCTCCTCTGGTGGAAACTGCCCATTCTTACCATGCTAATGAGATTTGAAGCTCTGTTTTCTGTTTCTACTCTTGGGACTTGAACAGTTCAAGAGTCACCACAGCCATTCCCGTTTTAACACTGGAGCCTGCACACAGCAGACTGACTCTTGCAAGGAATCTGCGAGGGAGGGAGGCTCAGCCCCATTTCACAGATGAAGACACTGAGGCAAAATTGAGTTGTTCAGTGTCATCCAGTGAGAGGAGCAGAGCTGGAATTCGAACCCTGAATCAGGGACTCTCAGCCTCTGCATTTAGAATGATTATACTTATTTTTTTTCCCTTGAGCTGCTGATTTGTTTTCGAATTACACACTTACAGTTTTATTTACATTTATATACATATATCTCTGAAAATTATTATGGGAAGGGAAAAGGGAAGTGAATTCATGTGCCTCTGGTGCGTGTGGAGCCGCGGCCCCAGCTCCAGGCTGTTTGTCGAGTTGCACACAGGACCACGTGGGCTGTTTGCCAGTGACTGCTACCCTGAAAAAGCCACCTGGCTCTCAGCTGGTCCCAAATGCTCCCTTAGTCCCTTTCCTCTCATATCCCCTCAGCCCGGTGCTCTTGTTCCCTAGCCTTAGGACTGGGGATTTGACTGTATAGTGCCATGCTGCTTAATTTGGGGCAAAAATATCCCCTTGGGGCCCACAATAGTGTGTCAGGAGTACTTGATCACCAGGATAAATAAGAGGCATCTTCCTAGAGTGTCCTATTTATTACTGGAAGATTTGTGTGAGGGGTGGCAGTGGCAGAGGTTAGGTAACTGTTTTGAATGATTATCTCCATGTTAGAGTATGTATAAATGTACAGAAAAAACCACAAAGTACTGGATGTAAGTGGCAGCTTTGGCTCCTATCCCCAGACTCCCCCTGAGCAGGGCTGGGCACTCGTGTGTTGGGGGGTGGCAATGGGAACCCATCTAAGAAAGAAAGGGAAGGGACCAGTACACACCAGGCACAGTCTGTGTGGGGACACAGGGCCAGCCACACAGCCCCGTGTGTCAAGGGCCAGCACTGCTTTGGACCTGGCCTATCTTAGGTAAGTGTCTGAGCCTCTTTGCTCCTCAGTCTTATCATCTAAAAATGGCCATAATGTTTACTGTAAAGATTTTGCTTTCAGATTAAATGGGATAATGTACTTGCAGAGCATATTACAGCACCCGACAGGTGAGAAGAGCTGAATTCACAGCTGTTACCATTATCGGGGTCAAAGGGGCTCCCCAGGGAGGCTGTGTTGCCATCGGTTTTGCTTTCTTTCATTTCTAAAACTGAACTGAGAGAAGGAGCGAGCATGACATTGCCAAGTGTGCCCTGAAGGCTCAGGGACAGTGAGTTGCAGCGAAGGCTGACAGCCTGCACGCTGTGAGCAGGAGGAGGTCAGAGGAGCCCGGCATTGCCGCAGCAGAACTTGCAGAACGCCATCAAGGGGGGCCGGCTGGTCCTCGGAGCTCTCACATCAGTGCTTGCACCACAGGAGCTCTCAGCCGTAGCTCTGTATATTTTTCATTGATACTCAATGGAAAAATAAATCATTTCAAACATTTGATCAGCAGATGAACGCTTTTAAATACTGGCGGGAACTTCGTGTGGAATGACGGGAGCTCGGAGGACTGACCACTGGATTCACCTGATGGGGCCATTCCAGCTCGTAGTTTGTAAACACGCGTGTGCTCCAAGAGTGGGCAGTGAAGGGAGACGCCAGTTCTGCACCTCAGGGAGCGTTTCTGTTGAGTGAATAAAATACAAAACCAGGCTTCACCAGGAAAGAAGGTGAAAGAAAGGGGGAAGCTGGGGCTACCCTCAGCCCCTGCCCCCGCCCCAGCCCTGACAATAGCTTTCTATGTTGAGAGAGCACACCTGAGGTCAGCCTTCTTCGCCCCTCCTCCAATGTGAATCCAATCTGCTGGGCGGGTACGTCCTTCCAGGTGCCCCTGTGGTAACAGAACCTCCCACGTTAATTCACGGACCCCCGCGCGAAATCAAAGCCTTGCCCAGGTTCTTTCACTGAGAAGAAAGAAACACAATGGATGCTGCCCTCGGAGGTGCCAGACCGAGCCCACATAAAAATGTTTTGATTCCTGAGACACAAAATCATTTATTTTTGATCCATTTCAGTATTTATAGCAGTGCACGTAGAACACATTTCCATCCACATGAATAGTTTCCAATTGTTGGAGCAAATTAATCTTTTACAAGCCACTCGGCAGCGAGGTTAGAAGATAAACAGTAGGTGAAATAGTACACTTTCCCCTGTACGTGAGCTTCCTTATTACAATAAACCCCTGCATCTGAGCTCACCACATCCAGTGACTGCCGCACTCTCTGTTCATGCGGTGGCCCCGGCTGCCCCCTGCCACCTCTGCCCTGCTGAGGTAGTTCTTTGATCAACCACCTGGGTGGGGCATGCTGCCATTTTCAGTTTGGAAGGAAAAGCCTGTAAATCTGCTTCCTGGGAAGAGAGACATTGCTGAATTGTCATTTGCCTCCAGAATGCAGAAAACATCAATTTCTTTGCAGCTCATCAGGGTTGGAAACACCTGCCACTTCCTTTCTCGGTTGCAATTAACATGCTGCATCTTGGCATTGATTGATTCCAAGCGGCCTAACACTGCCAAAGTTAAGGTTTAAATGAAACAGTACAACCTGATATTATTTTTCACAGTTTTAGAAACACAGACTTATTTCTATTGCCAAAGCAGCACTACAGTAGTGGGGGATAGAAGTCTTTACGCTTGAGATGAATGTGAGTAGAATAGGTTGGTGCTTATAATAAAAATAGTTTTTAATCTTTGGATTTGGTGTGGTACTTGTTTCTTGATCTTTGTATTTATTTGGAGGTAGAGTGGAGGACTACCAATCTTTCTGTATCTCAGCATCTAGCATAGGGCTGCAGGCTCGATGGGTGTTCAGAGAATGTTAAATAACAGCTTAACAACTGTCCTCTTGGTCCAACCTATGTAAAATTCTGACCTTATAACTATCATAATCCTTTTGCTTTAACTTAGCAGCTGTGTGAGACTGGCCGTGAACCATAACCTGAGGTTGGGGGCTTTCTGTCCCATTCAGAGTCCTAAATCATTTGGCCTTGATCACCTTCACTAGTGCTCTTTTATGGGGCAGTGACGGCTCTGTCCATTTGCATCATAATCCTACTCATATTGCATACAAAGAAACTGTCTTCAAAATGTACAATATTTTACCTTTTGAGGGTCTTAGAACATTCCCTATTGTGAATAAGGAATGCAATCATTTCATTTTTTTATTACTTATTTAGTTTTTGAGACACAGACTCGCTCTGTTGCCTGGGCTAGAGTGCTGTGGCATCAGCCTAGCTCACAGCAACCTCAAACTCCTGGGCTCAAGTGATCCTCCTGCCTCAGCCTCCCGAGTAGCTGGGACTTCAGGCATGCGCCACCACACCCGGCTAATTTTTTTCTATTTTTAGTTGCCTGGCTAATTTCTTTCTATTTTTAGTAGAGTTGGGGCTTGTCTTGAACTCCTGACCCCAAGCGATCCTTCCGCCTTGGCCTCTCAGAGTGCTAGGATTATGAGCGTGAGCCACCACGCCTGGCCGCGATTATTTTAGATATATTCAACAGCTAACATATTTGTGTTCTTCGGACACGTCATTGGAATGGTTTTTATGTGTAAATGGTTTTGTGTATGTAGAAAACAAGTATGAGGTTTATGCATTAACTTGGCCAGATAAAACTGAACCATAAACCACAGAACATAGTCTAGGGAAGAAAGTGAACAAATTGTTTCTCTCGTCTTTTAACAGAATACTAAGGACCAAGAACCACCTTCTTTCTTGGCCCTCTTGGGAGAATCTTTCTCTCAGATGGAAATACAACAAATTGTTAATAAAATAAGTGGCAATTAATTCTTTTGCACAGTAACAACCCAAGCACTACACATGTGAGCATCACCTGCTAAATGTATGCAAGCATCCAAATGGTGCACTTTTATACAACCGACAGAAAAGACTAGGCTTGAATAATTCTGCACATTCTAGAATGAAAACTGAAGTTATGTATCTTTTTCTTATGAGCTAACATTTCTGTGCGTCCACAATCTTACCTCCAAATGTCTGAGGGCTGAAAATATTATTTTGATTATCTACATGCATCTTTAATACTATACAATTCACTGCCCCAAACATCTGGGTTATTTGTATATTAAATAGCTTTTATACCAATTTCTTAATGCTAATAGGTTTTCTCCAAACCATAACACAGGAAAACCTGAATTATGAAGAAATCATATCAATCTTACCCTAATATACAAATAAATAAAAATAGATAAATAGCTAGAAGTGGTATAGTTTTTGTAGATAAGGTAGATGCCTCCAAATATTCCTTAATAATAAAATTCAGGCACTAGAAGATCTGATTCTTATAAAAAGGAAAGAAAGAAGGAAAAGAAAAAAGAACTACAACCTTTGGAATTTGGAATAGCATGGAAAGGTTGTATTTAAATACCACCCAAAACGTTGGCTGACTCAGAGGAAATCCAGTTATACATCTAATTTCTGGCTTGAAAACTGGCCAGATTGGTGTGCAGAGAGCATCTCTGACAGAAGTGGTTCATGGGTCAACTTATATTGAGAAACTTCGATCTCCAGTCAGAGCCAACTGTTGCAAAGCACCTTTTGTCTAACGACACATTTAAACACTTTCAGAAATGAGTGCGGCCAAATATACAACAAAGAGTTCTTTCGTCCCTCTCTTATCCATACAGACTAAATCTTCAAAGAATGCCATCGAGGGAACACAATCAAATATTTTATGACAATACATCACCCTTTAAAATCTTTTCTTCTTTGGCCTCCATATGAACCATCAAAACACTCCAGGAATGCTGACATGTCGGTGTACAGCCTCCATCTCCAAAGCTTTCTTTTCATATTGAAATGTCTTTAAAAAAAAAAAATCCACAGCCCAATTTGGGATTTGGTAAACTGCACTGAGCTCTACCTCGGAGTCAGAAGTGGTTTTGTCCTTGTCCTGTACAGTTTTTGTGCAATCCCTGGGGAGAGTCAGAGACACTTCTCTGTCTGGGTCCAAGGAGACCACCATCCAGAGGCACTCCTGGCCTGGGACCATTAGTGTGTTCAGTTTAAGTAGCAGCATCAACCTTACCAATATCTTACCAACAAATGAAAGAATTTCCCTTTTTGCCATCACCAACACACATAAAAAAGCACTTCAAAATCATTCATTTTCTAAAAACACTTTTTGTTATTTTCTAGGGGCCATAAAAAGAGTACTATGGGAATAAAATCCTTTTCTAAAGCCAACATTTGGTGAAAACTAACAATACTGCTGGCATGAAGTTAAAGTTTTATTTCCTTTTTTTTAAAATAAAATTAAGGCTCAAATGTTCTATTAAACTCTTGTTGCTTATGTATATTATATTAAGGCTTATAAATACACCTGGTAAATTAAATTCACCCTGGATTGAATTAACACCTGCTATATGAGTTATTTGCTTTATGTAATCAGTAATCTCAAGGTTTCTCCTCTTTCTCTGGAAACACAATTTAAATATTAACCTAATCTTTAAACTGCTGCTGCTGCTTTCTGACATTTGGAAACCGGTCATCCATGCAAAAAAGGCAAATATGGATATATTAATGAAAAGGCAGCTTCTTAAAAATCTTAAAGTGTGTAACTCAATGAATTAGGAAGAAAAATGATAAAAAGCAGCAGGAAAGTCAAGTCTTTTGTGTCACTTTCTAGGGAAAACAGTGCTGGTCATCTGCCAACAATACCTCCTGTCTGAGAGCCTTGCTGAAGTTGACTGCCAATTTCAAAAGAGTCTTTGTGTTTCCTTCATGGTAAGCTCTGGAAGAATCTTGGGAAGCTGTAGTACATGCAAGAGAGTTTTAATTTTAAAAAAATGCAGTAGAACATAACTTAAGTCCCAGGGATGACAAAATCCCACGAAAGGACCTGTGAGCATGTGTGGGGTGCTTGGCGTGGTCCAGTCCCCAGCTTGCTGCGAGGGACCGGGACCTCATCACGTCCTGCTCAGCTGGCAGCCCCTGGAGAAGATGAACCTTTCAAAGTGCTGGTCTTCAGCCTTTTCTTTGACGCGCTGTTCCTCTAAGGAATCTACGAGTTTATCCCTTTGCTCAATCACTTGCATCATCTTGGTGAATATTTCTTGCTCCTCTTTTAGATCATTCTCATCTTTCTGGCTCTCTAAAGAAAAAAAAAGAAAAACACTGGGCTCAGGTAAGATGGGGCCCCGGGAGAGTTCTTGGCGTGGATGTCCTGGGTTGTTATGGACTCGTTCTGCCCTTGAATTTCAGCAGAGGAAACAAGGAAATGAATTTAACACCAAGGAACTGTCCTTAAAGCCACGGATTAGAAAGTGGGTGCTTTGTGAAGTAGTCAGCTCAGTTTTCATCTTGAGCATATGGATAAAGAGACACGGAAAACCCCTTTGTGAGAAAAAGAAGTGAATACCAGCCAAGCCCTATCAAGTCCCCCAGCCTTCCCTTCGCCCCAAAGAGAAACCGGCGGGACAACAAAAAGGCTGTTTTCCAACAGCATATCTGAGCTGCAGCAAAGGGATTTGTGAGAAGTTTCTAAGTAAACAGGCTGCATCAGTGGCTGCTATTTCAATGACAAGAATCTTTTCTTCATTTGCAGTTAACGGCCAAGTGCAGCCTTTTGTGTAGAGACCACGCGGAAGCAAAGTGAGGCCGACTGTCCGACAGGACGGTGTCTCTGGACTGACTGTGCCGTCCCCTTCTGACTACATGACCCTCTTCCTAATTGGCCCGGGGCACACAATTGCCTGGGGGAGACAGGATTGTTAGAGAAGGAAGGGAGAGAGTGAGAGAAACAGGGAGTAATGAGTTTCTGACACAGAAAATAGGATTTTAAAGCCAGATTTAAGTCTTGTCAACCAGGTGATTGCCTTGGGAGAAGACTTTCTGAATTCCTTCCGTCCCTTCCGTCCAACACAGGGAGGACCAGGGAGGGCGCCACTGTCTGTCATCGGGCTTGGTTCTGAGGTCTGGGTCGGGAAGAAGGTAGCTACGATGAAGGGGAAACAAGGACTCGTATTCCTTTTGTACCTCATGTCTTACGTGTGTGTATTGGGGGAGAGAGGCAGGAGCAGTAGAGGGTGAGAGCTCCGGGTTCCAGTCTCACCGTGCTGGGCCTTGGAAGCCCCAAAGTGGGGGAAACGTCTTATAGCATTTGATGAAACACTGGGGGCCGAAGGACTTTTGCCCTGACCCTTGTTTAAAACTCTAGGAAGAAGCTGGCTGGAAGGGCACCCCTATGTGTAAGCATGGGGCAGCATTTCATGGCTGGGCAGAGGAGGAGGCCTGAGTGTGGCTCCCTGGATCTCGATGTGCCGTGTGGCATGGGGGAGCCTAGACGTGTGCACTTGACCCAAGTAGCTGGCTGATGGGACTGCCCTGAGGCACCCATGAAGGAGTGAACTGACCCCACAGTGGAGACTGTAGGGTAGGCTGTCCGGCTGTGCTGACTGGAGGCTACACTGAGGCGAGGCTGAGTGAACCAGGGAAGGCCACCAGGCTCTAAGACACCAAGATAATGGATAACACCGGTTGTACACCTCAGCTGCAAATACCAGCAGAGGAGGTGCAACCCAATGACAGGAGACAGCTATGTGGGGACTCAGTGAGCCAGAGCACCCCACACAGATTCCCAATGCACAGGGCACACAGACCTGCCTCTCCCCATCAGCTGGCAGTCACCCTAGGGAGCAGTGCAGGGGGAGGAGGTGGACGTCTTCAAGATCGAACGTTTTCAGCCCTAAGAGACCGAGCATTTCCTGCAAGGACTGTTTAAGTTATTGCATCAGACTGAGTTTACCACACAGGGACAAAGAGTCCTTCTTCTTTTTTTTCCCTTGCTAATCAGTGGGAGGAAACTTACATGGAAGATGGGCTCAGATACTGACAAAATGAGGAGGATATATTTTGTCAGTACATCTGCAAGGAAAAAATGTATGGCCTTCACTCCTTAGTAAGAACGTTTTTTAGAAAAAGAATCAAAGGCGGCTAGTAGAGTCTTTAGTGGTATTTATTTTACTATTCTGAAACAGAGCAAATTAAATTTTTTATCAGATATATAAATCAGATATTAATTATACCCTATGGTTTATTAGTTTGGGTATATTCCAGTATTGGTGCCCCTTATTTAATAAACACAGAAAAAATTCCCCTCTCAGTTTAGGCTTGTCATAGATGGCTCCATCTGAGACCCTCTGACATATAAAAGATGATGTATACCGCTTTTATCTGTTCTGCACAGCACAACTCTACAAGGGTTCTGTTGGAAATAGAACTCTGTTGCTATAAAGAAACAGTCTACGTATGACTGCCATGTGGGGCAGAATAGGACACCCTCAGTCTGTGGCCTGTTCCTAAATCTTAGCCCTACCATTTACCTCAAGCATGTTGTTTAAATTCTCTGAGACTCCTCCTTATTCTAATCTGTCAAATGGGGACAAAATACCTAAATAAAAAGGATGATAATGTCTAATATTTACTGAGTGCTTTTCCCGGACCAGGCAACCTCATAATATTTAACTTGTTCTTTTAGACCTAGGTCTAAATGTAAGAAAGTGATGCATGGATCTCTCCTCATTCCCGCTCCACCCCCCCACCCTCCGGCACCAGGCACAAAACAGAGTGAATATGCCTTTCTGGCTGGAGCCGATGAATGTGTAAGTCAGTATACCAAGTCCATTGAGTTTATTTCAACTGTCCCTCCTTCATGGCGGAATAATTTACTCATGTGTGATGGCCTGGGCCAGCCCATGCTGGGAGGGGATGTTTCCTTTACCATCTCTGGTGCCTGGCTGAACTGCACCTCCCTTCCTCCATGCCCCCAAAGCACCTCTGCTGTGGCCCTCACCTCGCTGCACTATCACTGGGCTGGGTGCTGGTCCCCCCAGTGAGACCACAGTCTCCTGGAGGGCAGGGGTTGCTCTCTGCCCCATGCCAGGTCCACACAGGTTCCCAGTCAATGTTTGTTAAATGAGTGGACGGATCAGCGAATCGTGACCTTGTCCCTGTGGGCACATGGAATGGAGGAGACTGCTGCCCTCACAGCCCAAGCGAATGAAGCTGCGTGGGGCTCGCTGTGCTGGCAGTGGGGGCAGGAAGGCTGGCTGTGCACGTCCCTCCGACCCACAGGCTGGCCGTGCCAGGCAGGAGGAGCACTCTGCTCTGGGATGTGCGGCGTGTTCTGCTCACGTGTCTTTCTGGGGAGAAATGTCTTTAACAAGGGCCCAAGACATATCAGCATACTCACCCTCTTTGAGCATTTTCTTTCTTAATTTCTGCTCCAGTCTGCTTTGATGATCTTCTAATTCTAGTTCTTGGGCCCTGGACACGAGAAAAGGTTTCAACTTTGTAAATACTAGAGATTTGTGAGGAAACATTGACGAACAAACACCCTGACGGTAGCTACTGCTTCTTCTTTCCTTGTTAAAACTGAAGTTTTAGACTATCTCTAAACTGAAAGTTCTGCTGCTGTGGGGACCACCGAAGGGGCCTAGAGCGATTGCTGAGAGATGCTGAAGGTTGCGGTGTGAGCTCTGCAGGCTGTTGGAAGGCCATCCAGACACTCTTTAGGGATGGACCAGAGGAGGAAAAATAGCGAAGAAATGACCAGAATAGTCCAGGGGAGAAGCAACGACAATCTGAAACTCTTCTCTTTTAGAAGCCTCATGACTTCAGTGCTACCTCTAAGAACTCCCAAATCTCTGATTGTGTTAAATGAGAAAACAAAAAGGAGGAAACAAAAGTGAGGCATTCCTTGCCTGGTGGAGGCGCTGAGACTCAGAAGACTATCCATCTGGTTGCAGCAGAGGTGGAGGGAAGAGTTGGTGATGCTTTGGAGCAGTCACCTGCAGCGTGGTGCTCAGTGTTCCCACCGAGAGGAACAGCAAAGTGAAGAAGAGAAGTTAGTCCTCGGAGGAGGCCAGTTGGGGCTTGAATGTCCAATGCCTGGGGCTGTCTCATTTTTATCACAGAGCACATGTAAGCTCCCCACGGGCTGCCCGTGCAGTAATGCAGAGGCTCCCGAATGCCGCTCTGGAGTTGTTAGGAGAAACGAGGACCACAAACGGATGTGGCAGTGGTCAGAGGTGGCAGCTGAAGTCATGTGATCCCTGAAAGGAAGGCTGTGGACAAAGAAAAGGTTTGAAGACAGAGCTTGGGAATACCTACATTTCGAGTCAAACAAAGAGGTAGAGACAGGGAAGAAGCCATCCAAAGGCTGGAAGAACAAAATAATAAATCACAGAAACGGAGAGAGAGTCCAAGGGTGTTCCCAGCTACAGAGACATTGAAGAGGGTGAGGGCTGAGAATAGGTCCCTGGTTTGACCTGGCGGGGCCTCCCCTCCCAGCCCCTGCCTGCAGTCTGCCTGTGTATCTGCTATGAGTGTTGGGGTCACTCTGCTAAACTCTGCTGTTTGCATGATTTTTACTACTTCCATTGCTACTTAGGCTAAAGTCCCCGCCTCATTCAATATTCTGCCTTTTGTTATCAACCCTGAACTTCTCTCCTCCCACTGTAGTGACCAACAGAGGCAGACTGCTGAGATCGTCCTATAAGAGAGAACCTTCTCGGGGAAGCATAGTGAGCTGCTGCTGCAGACTCCACTTCATGCCATGCTGAGGCCATGCTTTCCCCAAGTGGCTCCCAGCTGATGGCTGCGCACAGAGGCGGCACTGGAGCTGTGACACCCCTGCCTGGCACGAACTTCCTCATGGGCAGTCTTTGCGCAGATGTTCCCATTGCCCTGGCCAAGGCTGTCTCGGAGCTATGCTGCATCTGGGGCTCCTGCCCAATCCTCCTCCTTCCGCCTCTCTTTTTCCAGGTATAGCACTGCGGTGGGGTCTGAAGACTTCCCTCTTCCTCCTGTTCCCTTTCCCTTTCTCCTTCTCAGGCATTGCCTCCTATAAATCTCTCGTACTACTAATTCTGTCTTGGCATCTGCTTCCCAAAGGACTTGAACTGACACATCGATTTAAGACGTTTCGCCCGGCTCATCCAAGTCTTTTTGCAAACTAAAACCTATCCCTTAACAGAGCTCTTACCTGCCTTTGTCTGGTTCACATGCCTGAGTTCTATTTTCCCCCTTTTGGAGGGGAGAGTCTTTCTTACACTATACTGACTAGGGAAGCTCCAGTCACGGTGCAGAGGCAGCCACACCGCCCGGACTCTCACTGCTAGACCCTGCGAACTGACTGCTCCTTCTACCTCCACGGAGCTCTCGCCATGTTTTTTTTTATTACTGTTGGGCTATGGTTTGCATATCTGTTTCCCCCAAAACCACAACATCCTAAAAGACAGGGACTGTGGCCTTATTCATCTTTATTCCCACAGAATACAAGCATAGGTCCTGCTCCATAGAATGTGTTTGATAAATTTTTGTTGAATGAACTTTATAATTCAGGGCCTTAATGCCAACGGTAGGGTTGTATAAAAGGGGCTTTGCAGTCAGGTGGATGTGGAGAAATTACTTGGTTGCCTTGAGTCTCAGTATATGCATCAATTTAAACAATAATAGAACAAATAATTATTAGAGATGACTCCTTCGCCATTCCCTTCCATGTGGATGGAGCTCAATAGTGGAGCTCCTGGGCTCCTCCCCCAACCCTGCCTTTCCCCACTCTCACCCCAGGGGAGGTAAATTTGAGAATAACAGACTAGGTGAGCTAAGCTCATGCCTTTCTTTCTCTCTCAGACTCAGCCTGTCTTCAACAAACACGTGTTTTCAATTACTCTGAGCCTTGGCACAGGTCTATGGCCAGATTTCTTAATCTTGATAATTTTGACATCTTATACCAGCTTATTCTTTTCTGGAGGGAGAAGAGGACTGTCCTGTGCATGGTGAAATGTTTAATAGCATCCTTGGCCTCTACTCACTAGATATCAGTAGCAGTCCCCAGGTGTGACAACCAAAAATGTCTCCAATGTTGCCAGATATCCTCTGAGGATATTGCCCCTGGATACGATCCGCTGGCTTAGGATAAAAGCCTTATTCCTAAGGCACAAGTGAGTATAGTACCTTTTGTGATTAGGTAGATAGATGTGTCTAATTCTGGGATTTGGTTAGTGTAGCGGGTTGAATGGTGACATCCCTCCCATCCCCAATAAAAAGATTTGCCCACATCTTCTGGAAACTGTGACTGTGACCTTATTTGAAAAGGATCTTTACAGATGTAATTAAGAACCTTGAGATGAGAAAATTCTGTATTATCTCAGTGGGTCCTAAACCCAATGACAAGTGTCCTCATAAGAGACAGAATAGAAGACACAGACACACAGACAAGGCCATGTGAAGACAGAGGCAGAGACTGGAATGATGTAGCCGCAAACTAGGGAATGCCTGGAGCCATAGGAAGTGGACAAGGCAGGGAGGATTCTCCCCTAGAGCCTCTGGAGGGAACACGGCTCTCCCAACACCTTGATTTTGGACTTCTGGCTTCCAGAAGTGCAAGAGAGTGACTTCCTGTTGTAAGTCATCCAGTTTGTGGTCATTCGTCACTGCAGCCCGAGGAAACTAGTACAGTTAGCAGGTCCATCTGGGCTTTCATACTTAGCCAAGCATAAGCCATTATCTGTAATAAGCATGACAATGTGATGCTCCTTCTATTGACTTGGTTGTCTTATTTCTCACCTGGTTCAGACCCCAGCCAGGGAAGAGTGGGATTAATAGTATCTATTACTCCAAGCCCCCCTAAAAGTACCTCTCAAGGTCAGGGTGAAATGAAATGAGACAGCACAGATGAGAGCACACAGCACAACTGATGGTGCTAAGTTGGTTTATATCAAATGCTACTCTCTTTCCTTCCAGGATGGTGACAGGTATAGTGACCATTAACTTTTTCAGGCTGTGGTGAGATCCATCTTTACTTTCTGATCTCCCAACCAGGCTGCAACCCCACATTCAGAGAGAATAGCCAGATAAATCTCAGTCCTTCATTCCTTTAAAGGCCCAGGAAGTGGCCAGGCAGATCTCACTGAGCCCTCGGCACGATTCACACTCAGAGGCCACACATAACCTTCCCATTGCAGGTGTGTGCCTGCTCCTTTAAGATGGGCCTGGGGGACCATGATGGATTGAAAATACCTCATCCAAATGCCCTTCAGCTCAGACCCATTACCTGAAATCTATTTTAGCCACAGGACTCTGCAGAGGGAACAGACAAAGTAAAGATTCTTTGCGCTAATGCCGGCATGATATGCAAGACATAAAATATCAATTTGCCTCAATCACTATTCTGTATGCACAAGGAGAGAAAATCCTGGGACTTCAACCTGGGAGGGTAAGCAACCCCCCTTCGCCCCTTTGCTTTTAGGACTCACTGTTATCTGTGTTGCCTTACTTACATGATTAGGAGCTCCGACTCATATCGCATTAATTTATTCTTCTCCAGAACCAGCTGAAACCATTCCTGCAAAAGCTGTGCTTCATCCTGTGTGCCTGAATCTGCTTAAGAAATCAACAGCAAATGGGTTAGAATGGCATTTCTCTCCCCATGATCGAACTGCTTTGGAGCCACTTTAGTGGGCCATGTTTGTGGCAAGAAGGGCTCTGCAGGCAGCAGCTCCCTGACACCCTGTTGATGCTTCAAGGTCATGGGCATGACAAATAAAATCAACCTGCACATGTAAGGGGGGAGGTCTTCTTGGACATTTAGGGCGTGACTACTCCAGCTACAAGGGTCATATACTTTTGATAACATCCCACCAAAAATGACCCTTCTCCTGCCTATTTGTATGTCCTCTGTAAAACTGATATACGTTTATGCATCACACCCTCCACCCAAGAAAACCCTAACTGCTGGTTACATCTCCTTTTTCTCCCCCAAATCAAATGACTGCTGAGTGCCCAGGTGGGGTATGGCTGGGCATGCATGGGTCAGGGAAGCTCACACCACTTTTGGTCATAGAGGAGTAGTGATTGGCATTTTGATTTTTTTGCATGAAGAAAAGCCAAATGATTAAAAAAAGTTTATTAGCTTTGTGTCTCATGGGGAGAAAGTTATATCCATATATTCTTACAACTTAGATTACAACCTTTATTAAAAGAATAATCATGAGAAAATTGGCACTGCTTCTTAGATAATGTTAGATGCTAAATGCTTAGATACTAAAATGTTAAAATCTGGGCATATTTGAGAAGTAGCAACATAGAGGTGGCTTTCTAACATTTCACCCTGAAATGAGCACACATGCTATATGGCAAAGCTCATGGCTATTCTAGAAGGATTTATACTGGAAAGTCCTGTAGGCAGAGGAAAAAACAATGCAGACAGAAGATTTGTGTGACCTTGTGCAGGTTGCTTAACTTTTTGGAGCCTTTTCTTTGTCAATGGTTAAACGGGAATAACAAGACACACAGTTAATATAATAATAATGTGCTGCTATTTATTATGCAGTGATCACATGTCATTTGATGGGCTATGTGCCTTATATATAGCATCTCATTTAATCCTCACAACAAACTCACCTGTACATTCCCTTATCACCACTTGATAGCTGAAAAAACAGCAGTTTAAAAGATTAATGTCACTTGCCCAAGTTCACAGTTAAGTGGCAGAGCTAGAACTCAAGCGTGTCTTATTCTAAGCCCATGCTGTTCACTACCACGTACCTCTCTCCTTCTGTTAATAGTAGTCATGTAAGGTGAATAATGCCGCTGGCACATGGCCTTGCACATAGCAAGTAATGCATAAAAATTAGTTCCTGTTTCTCCCTGTTTCCGTGACCACGTTTTTATTGACAGAGAGATTTATAATTGTCTCTCGGTATCGGTGAGAGACTGGTTCCAGGATCCCCTCTTGGATATTGAAATCCACAGATGCTCAAGTTCCTTCTATAAAATGGTGTAGTACAGTCAGCCTTTCACATCCGAGGGTTCCACATCTCTGGATTCAATCAACTGCTGATCAAAAATATTTGGGGAAAAAATTCCACAAAGTTCCAAAAAACAAAATTTGAATTTGCTGTGCTCTGAATAAGTACTACACTGAATCCACATGAATGAAGTGACGCATAGGCATTGTATTAGGCATTATAAGTGATCTAGAGGGGATTTAAAGTATAGGAGAGGATTATGTAAGTTGTATGCAAATACAGTCACTCCTCAGTGTCTGGGGGGATTGGTTCTAAAGCCCCTACAGACACCAAATGTATGGATGCTCAAGTCCCTGATATAAAATGGCAATAGTATTTGTATATAACCTACGCACATCTTCCTGTGTACTTTAAATCATCTCTAGATTAGTTATAATATCTAATACAATGTAAGTGCCATGTAAATACTAAAATTGTGCTATATTGGTTTTAAAATTTGTATTATTTTTATAGTTGTATTGTTATTTTTTTCCAAATATTTTTGATCCACAGATGTGGAACTTGCAGATACAGAGAGTGGACCATATATGCAATAACCCAAGTTATACAGTTTACAGGCAAACTGGTGCTAGAATGCAGATCCTGACTTCTGGTCCCTTCATTCCTTTAATAACACCTGCTCATCGAATAACTTCTGTGTGTCGGGTACTGCCTTAGGGATGGGGATACAGTAATAAATGTTATATATCATGAGAAATTTGGAGACAGTAAGGCATAGTGTCTATCAAAAAGGGTATTGTTAGATAATCTTTCGGATCAGATGGACTCAAAGAGCTAGAATAAAATAGAACATTAGGAAACTGTCACAACAAAGCAACAAGAAAGCACTCTGGTAACACAGGGCACGCGTGAGATTGGGCTTCCTGAGGGGCACGGTGCTTGAACTGGGTGGGGTCTTGGGGAATAGAGGACACTTCGGGGAGGAAACAGTGAGGATGGAAGAGGGCATTTTCAAGAAGAGGGAACAACATGAGCACAGCCGAGGGAGTGGGAAAGGCGGGGGTGGAGACAGCGGGAAGGGCGAGAGAGGTGTGGGGGTGCACGATGAGACCTGGGGTGTCACGGGGATCTCATCCTCGAGGCCCCTGGAAGTCACGCTAAGGCATTTGCACTTCCTGCCGTGGAACACAAAGGGACATTAAAGGAAGTAGAGGAAGAGAACGGTACATGATGTTTTATACAGGAAGGGTTAAAGGGAGAGACAGAGGGAGGGAAGGAAAAAAGACGTTGTTCTTTCTCAGACTTCTTGAGTGAATGAATGAACAAACACAGACTTATAAGCATACCGAGGGCCAACATCTTCTAAGCGTAGTTTGTGGTGCTGGGAGACAAGGATGAGCAAGCACTGGTTCTGGCTCTTTAGGAAACTGGGAGCCTGCGCTCCACGGGGCAGAACCCACACTATGCAGCCAGAGAGAATGCAACACGGCCCTTGCTATGAGAACACAGCGGGGAAGCATCTTGTGTGGAGAAAGGGAGGGAAAGCTCGGAGAGGGACAGCAGGTAAGCTCAGTCTACACGGATGAACAAGAGTTTGCCAGGGAGAGGAAGCGAGAGCAAGGCATTCAAGGGCATTAGCTGCTGAATGAAAGAACGCAGTGTACAATCCAGAGATCGGATATAACAAAAGTTAAGAGTGTATGCTTTAAACTCAGACTTGAGATCAAACTTTTGCTCTTCTATCTACTGCCATGTGAGCCTGAGCAATCAGCATAGCCTTCCTGGGCCTCAGTCTTCCCATCTGCTGGGAAGCTGCAGTGGGATTATGCACACAAAACCCCTAACCCAGTCCTGGCACATAATATAAGTTCAGCAAATGGGAACAGACACTATTCAAATAATAAAATACACGTAGTGGAGGAACAGTCAGGGGTCATGTGGGCCAGCCACGAGCCAGTGCAGGAATTCCCTCCACCTCCCCCCGACGGGTGGCTGCTCTCTAATTCTCCATGTGTTGAGGGAGCCCCCCCGATATCCAGGGAGCCTACTGCACGGCTGAGTGCTTTAAGTATTCAAAACCTCTTTCTATTGGCCTTCAGTGGGCTGGCCGCTAGCCACTGATTCCGGTTTTTCCCTCTGGAGGAAGATAGAGAACACGTAACTATATTTATTACATAAAAGACCTTCTGATATTTGAAGACAGGTCTCACAATTCACTGGCGTCTGCTTTTTACATAGTTGGCACTTCCAGATCGTTCATCATTTTGTCCTGTGAGGGCCACCCACCTTCGCTTGCCCTCTGATGTCCCAGGATAGATCCAAAAGAGAATCCAGAATGAAACAAAATATCAACCACCCAAAAGGGAGAGATCGTCTCACGCCTTTATCCTGGGCCCAGGGGTTGCAGAAGTCTTTTTAGCAGCATGGTCACTGCGGCTCTCATTAACCTTAAATGAACTCTGGTCTTTCCACAACAGTGGCGGTGAAGGCTGATGCCTTGATGTTCTACTTGTGCAGCTGATCTTTTTCTTAACCTAATTCGAGACTTTATATGCATCTCGTTAAATATCACCTTGTTTATTTTGTCCTATCATGGGGAAATACTTTGAATACTTTATCCAGCTGACACATTTCTCCTAGTTCTGGGATTTCTGCAGAATTGACAAATGG
Organism: Lepilemur ruficaudatus; assembly: GCA_963574885.1. Classification (NCBI taxonomy): domain Eukaryota; kingdom Metazoa; phylum Chordata; class Mammalia; order Primates; family Lepilemuridae; genus Lepilemur; species Lepilemur ruficaudatus. The sequence goes on along the minus strand of CAUYRT010079764.1, from coordinate 12,501 downwards.
GCATCCGGCACCTTTATATGATACTGAAAAGAAAACAAATCAGTTGGGGCTGGACCAAGAACAGAGCCATCCGGCCCATCATTAGGGACCTTTCTTGGCCCTTGGGTAAAGCTGACTCTGAATGCACCTAACTGGTACCATCCAGCCCGCATTGCTACATCTTGTCCATGAGGCTGTTACAGGAAACTTTGATAACAAAATAATTTCCTGAAATCAAGCTCCAAAATGTCTGCGATGTTCATTGACACTACAAACCTTGCAACTCCACTCAGAAAAGGAAATAACATTTGTTTCTCACAGCTTCTTAGTAAATACCAGTGGTTCCTAGTAATTTCTAAATTCTTTCTAAATACTCGTAATTTCTTTAATAATTCTTTCTAGAATTTTGACAAGGATCAGAATTCATGTTTCTTTCCCATATGAATAGTGGAAAGTGAGCTCACTTCGAGTCTTGTGGTTCTGAAATTCTCCATGAGTTTTCCAAGACTGAGGTCATTTGTGCAAGTCACTTCCCCAGCAGGAGCATAATTCTGTTCATTCAACAAATTCTGACTGAGCAACGCCCCCTCCGAGACGCTGGTCTACATTCCTCTCTCCTTTGGGCTTAGAAACCTAGATTCACAGCTCTCCCATTTTTCTCACCTATCTAAGAGTCAATTTCTTCTTCTGGATATGTGTTTAATGTTCCTAGATTGAGAACCATTTTCCTTGACAGAGAAAACAGAAAAGCTGAGAGTTGAAAATCCTGCCTTTCGTCACCATCTAGTGTTATATTTAATGCCATCTGCCACACGCCCTGGGCCTATCCTTTCCTTGTTCTCAATCCAAAAGAAACAGCTTTCAAGGCACTATTTTGCTGCCTTTAGAGGATTTTTTGTTGTTGTTTTTCAGATTCCGCCTCTTTGCTGCATCACACCCACAGATTCCTGCCAGGCTTGTATCCTGGATTACACGTCCCCTTCTCAATCTCATGGGTCCTAAAATCTGGCCTGTTAAGAGTCTCCTGTGCTGCCACACTGATTTCTAGCGACATTGTACTCAACAAACACAGGTTGAATCGAATCACTTAACTTAATTTTCTTTTTTCAATGGAATAATTTGCAATTTTATTGGCTATAGTTCATGGTTTAGTCTTCCTTTTTTCAGTAGTCAAAAGTAGTTTTGAGGGTCCCAGGATGTGGAATCACATACAGGTTTCTACAGACTCTGCCTTCCCAAAGTGCTGGGTACAGGTGGACTGTGCCCTTGCTCCTAACTCCAACAGGGCACCAAGATGTTCTTCTACAGTTTCTTTTTTTTTTGAGACAGAGTCTCACTCTGTTGCCCAGACTAGAGTGCCGTGGCATCAGCCTAGCTCACAGCAACCTCAATTCCTGGGCTCAAGCAATCCTCCTGCCTCAGCCTCCCAAGTAGCTGGGACTATAGGATGCGCCATCATGCCTGGCTAATTTTTTCTATATATTTTTAGTTGTTTGGCTAATTTCTTTCTATTTTTAGTAGAGACAGGGTCTCGTTCTTGCTCAGGTTGGTCTCGAACTCCTGACCTCGAGGGATCCTCCTGCCTCAGCCTCTGAGAGTGTTAGGATTACAGGCGTGAGCCCCCATGCCCGGCCTCTTCTACAGTTTCTATCAATTCCCTGCCAACCACCAAAGTCCTTCCTTGTGGGTCCTGATGAAGGCAGCATTGCCCCTAACTGTATACGCTGTAGAGTGGAGTGAAAGAGGCATGGGCTTGGCTCTGCCACTTACAAACGTGTGACGTTGGGCAAGTAACCTCATATCTCTTTGCCTTGGTCTCCTCCTGTGGAGAATGGTAGTACCTACCTCAGACATTGGTTATGGGGGTTAAATGACATAACGCATATAAAATGCTTAGCATTGTGCTTGCCACATAGTAAGCCTACAGTAAATTGTGCCGTTGTTATTACTACATTATTGTTTCTTATAGTGGGTTCTATAGTTCTGCATGGATTATTTTCTATTCACCTTTAAAACCCAGCCAGAGTGTAACCCCTGACTTGATTACACATGGCTAAACTTTATCTTGTAATTTAGCTCGAGATTAACAAAAATTCTTAAATAGTTATTTATTTATTTTTGCCTCTTGTAAACAAAAAGGGCACGTGTCTTTGTGGATGACCAGCACGTCCCGGCAAGACTGGAGTGCCCAGTGCCTCTGCAGATGGTTTGTTTCACCACGTCTTCATCTGGTCCCACGGCTGCTGTTGTACAGAAAGCCCTTTCAGGACAGGGCAGCGACTCCTAGACTAGCTAGGAACCAGGATGCAGCTCGAATGGGGTGGCCACAAGGCAAGCTGCCTCTGGCCATGAGTAGAACGGCCCCGTTACCAACCCTTCCTTCTCACCCTTTGCTTGGGTCCACTGTCAACTGGTTCTTCATTTGCTCTCGTGTCCTCGTATCATGCTTTCTGCTAGACAAAATGTAAGTATTCCACTTGCAAAGGTGAAGGAATCAACACCCAAAACAACTTTTTACTAATAGAGTCATTTGTATTCACCCACTTTTGTCCAAGAGTGCTCTCAAAAATGCAAAGCAGATCATGCCACTCCCTATTGGAACTCTCCACAATCAAGTTCAAACCGTCAAGCCTGGTAAATCTCAGTCCCTGCTTGCCTTAGGGTGACTGGCCTGTGATGGTCAATGACTTTTTTCTGAATGAATAATAGCAGAGAACAAGTGTACTGTCTATTCTTTAAATTCTTTAAAGTCATGGGCTTTTTTTTTTTTTTTAAACCATTTTCTTTTGTAGGTAATGCTGAATACTTCTCCGATTGTGTGTTGGTGTGTGGTTTTCCCAAGTTGAGTCTTGTTTTGCTGTCTGGTTCATAACTATCTAATTCTTTAGATGTGATTTTTCCACCTCCTTAGAATCTGTGAGAAGTCCTAATATGGTATTTACTGAAATTTTTAAAGAATGTGTCCTTCATCCTCACTAATGGTCTGGGGCAATAATGGGGCATTAGAGAAACCAGAACAGGAACTCTAGGTAGCACAGGGCAGGGCATCTCCCCGAGGCTGGCTGGGGTTCAGCCCCTGGCTTTTGTTCTCTGGCCTCCGGTGAGCTCTCAGCTCCGGGGCTGGTGCATAGTCCTGTTTCATTGAAGTCTGTAACAGCCTTCAGTATCCAGATCTCTGGGTACATTCACCCGCCACAGGCCCCTTACACAGGATGATGATAACCCAGAAAGCCACGCTGTGCGTCTGGCCTGATTCAGTCTTAACACACTCAGGATGCTGGTAGCTAGCGCACGATTACATTCTGGGAGGAAGAGGCTGCAGCTGAAAAATAAGAAGTCTAGCCCTTCCTTTTTAAACTGTTTTTGTTGTTGTTGTTGTTTTATTGTTTTTAACTACATATCTATTATATTTATTATGAGCAAAAAATTAGTTTTTCTTGCTTTTGAGTTTTATGAAAATGGTATCATATTGTATAGTCTTCTGCAACTTGTTTGCTTTAAATTCAATATTACAGTGCAAAATGCATCTGTGTTGCTCACTCATTTTCACTGCTGTATACACAGTATTCAGCTGTATGACTATATCATAAAACTCCATTTTCCTGTGAATGGATATCTGTGTTGTTCTTGGAGTTCTGCTATTACGGATGATGCTGCCATAAACATTTTTGCATGTGTCTTCTGGTCCATGCGAAGTTTGTCGGAATATACACTTAGAAATAAAATTCTTGAATTGTAGGGTATGCAAATGTTCAGCTTTGTAGCATAAAGCTAAATTGTTTTCTCAAGTGCTGTGACAATTTATGCTCCCAGTAACACTGAATGAGAGCATCCCTTGTTCCTACTGCTTGCCAAATACTTAGCAATATCAGGTTTTTAAGGTTTTGACAATTTACTAGTTTAAAATAGTTTCTTATGGTAGTCCGAATTTTTACTTTCCTACTTGCTAACAAGATGTCTTTGTCATATGTTGATTGGTCATTTAGTATTCTTCTGTGAAATGCATATTTATATAATTGCCTTCATTTATATTAGGCTGTTTCTCCATTTCCTATGGACTTTAAGGGTTTGGGAATATTCTGGAAGACTAATTCCTTTTTGGTTACATTTGTTGCAAATGCCGTTGGTCCTCTGTTTCTGAGGGCTCTGCATCCTCAAATTCAACCAATGATGGATTGAAAATATTTGGGGATAAAAAAAGGATGGTTGTGTCTGTGCCGAACACGTACAGACTTATTTCTTGTCGTTATTCCCTGAATAGCACACTATAATAGGTACTTACACAGCATTTACATTGTATTTAGGTATTATAAGTAATCTAGAGATGATTTAAAGTACACAGGAGGATGTGCGTAGTTTATATGCAAATACTGCACCATTTTACGAGAGGGGCTTGAGCATCTGAGGATTTAGGTATCTGAAGGGGTCCTGAAACTAATCCCCCACGGCTAACAGGGGACAACTATATTTTCTGAACTGGTGACTTTTCATTTCCTTTGTGGTGTCTATTGGCTGCCAACTTCAGGTCAAAAAAGAGCCTTAACTTCTTAAGTTTCATGTTTCACATTAAAGTCTTTAACCTTTATGGAATTGATTTGTTTGCATGGTATAAAGTAAGACCCAATTTCATTTTTTCCTGTACAGACAATCTATTGTCTGAGAATTACTTATTTCCCACGATCTGCAATGTGACTGCTGGCTTATAGCAAGTTTTCACATATGTGAGATTATGTTTGGTGACTTACAGCAACGGATTAAAATTGGTTCCATAAAGGTGGTGCACATTTTTTGGCTGGATTTACTCCCAGTTATCTTCTGTTGTTGATGTTAACGTAAGTGATATCTCCATTATTTCACATTCTAGGTGCTTGACGCTGAGATATAGAAATGTAATTAATGTTTCTACTTTGATCTTATATCCAGTGACCATGATATAGGCTACTATTTTTAATAATTTACTTGTATATTTTGAGTGGTTCTCTATGTGGACAATCCTCTCATCTGGATAAAAACAAAAATTTGTTTCTTCCTTCCCAAACCTTGTAACATTTTCCCCCCTTGTCTTACTGACTGGCTGGGATCTGCTGTACAAGGTTGAATAGAAAGCATAAGGTAGGCAGCCTTACCATACCACTGATTTTAAAAGAAATGTTCCTATCCAACAATGATGTTTACTGCATGGCTTTGGAAGATATCCTTCAAAATTAAGAAAGTTCTATCCTTTTCTACTGCTATTTTTTGTTAAAAGTTTTTATCCCAAATAAGTGTTGAATTTTGTCAAAGGATTTTTCTTCTTTTATATAAGGTTTTCCTCTATAATTTTTTCACATGATGACTTAAATCTCTCTTAGATAGCCAAATTTTAAAATTAATGGAATTACGTGATCATTACCTTCTTTTATCTTTTTGAATCTTTGCCATATCTGTGTTTGTGTCTGCCCTTTTTATTTCTTCTTTATTTCTGTCTTAGTTTTAAAAATCAATTTAAGAGGGTTGACTTTAGGCTTGTATTAGTCTTTTCAACATTTGGCTTCCAGTGAGGCCACAGACTTTCTACAGAGTGGCCAGTGAAGCTGGAAACAGAGGTGAATACGTAATAAATGGATTTATTTATTTATTAATTAAAATATTAAGGAGGTACAAATGTTTTTGTTGCATAGCTTGAGTCAGGGCTGTAAGTGTTCCCAATCACCCGAATAGTGTTCATTGTACCCATTAGGTGGGTTTTTGCCCCTCCCCTTCTTCACCTTCCCCACTGCTTGATTTCCAATGACTTTTACTTCCCTCTGTGCAAATGTGTGCCCATGGGTTAATTCCAATTAATTAGAGAGGACATGTGGTGTTTGTTTTTCCATTCTTGAGATACTTCACTTAGGAAAATGATCTCTAGTTCCATCCAAATTGCTGCAAAGGGCATTAATTCATCCTTTTTTATGGCTGAGTAGTATTTCATGGTATACATATACCACATTTTGTTGATCCTCTCATGAATTGATGGGCACTTGGGTTGATTCCAGATCTTTGCAATTGGGAATTGTGCTGCAATAAATAATTGAGTGCAGATGTCTTTTTAATAAAATGACTTATTTTCCTTTGGATAAATACCCAGTAGTGGGATTACTGGATTGAATGGTAGGTCTACTTTTAGTTCTTTGACAAATCTCCACACAGTTTTTCATAGGGGTTGTACTAATTTGCAGTCCCACCAACAGTGTATAAGTGTTTCCTTCTCTCTGCTTCCATGCCAGCATCTATTGTTTTTGGACTTTTAAATAAAAGCCATTCTAATAGGAATAAGGTGATATCTCATTGTGGTTTTAATTTGCATTTCCCTGATGATTAGTGATCTTGAGCATTTTTTTCATATGTTTCTTGGCCATTTGTCTGTCTCCTTTTGAAAAATCTTTTGTTCATATCTTTTGGCCACTTTTTAATAGGGTTGTTTGTTTTTTTCTTACTGATTTGTTTAAATTCTTTGTAGATTCTGGATATTAGCCCTTTATTGTATGTATAGATTGCAAATATTTTCTCCCATTCTGTAGGTTGTCTGTTTGCTCTGTTAATTATTTCCTTAGCTCTGCAATAAATGGATTACTGATATTTGTTACGAGAGGCAATCTTCCATAGACTGTGAGCATCCTTACGTGTCTTTGCCAAGTGTTCCAAACTGTAAGGACTCTGAGCCATTCCTGTGACTAGTCAGTTAGATAACTTGAGGAGTAGGGCAGGAAACCACAGTGTGACCATTGCACCACTACTTGTTTCCTGGGAAAGAGGGGCTGGCTCATTCACTGCTTGCTGTAAAAGCTGCTGACTTCTTTGCCCTGGGCTCCTTAGCTGTGGGACAACCCACTGCAGGCACAGGTGCCATCTGGGTCTATCACATCACATCATGGGACTTGGGGATAGGCAACTGTGCTACTGTGCTGACGCTCTGGCTCTTTGCTGTGCTGTGAGTACTGAACTCCTTTGCTCTGATGCACTGAATTTTGTCATTTACCTTCAACACCTATAGAGTTGTTGCAAACTAACCCAAATTCATTCTTGCTTAATCACCAACTTTGGAGTCTTGTTATTCCCTGCCATTCTCTATATTGTTGGAGTTCTTTTCTGACAAAATCCCATTACATTATGTAATAAAATAATATTATCTGTGTTTGCATGTTTATGGCTACTTACATCCAGGCAGACTTCTCTAGGATCACAGAAAGAGCTCAATCCTTCCCCTGCTCTGCTGAGCTCTGGACACACAGTAACCAGCCATGTGTAATGACAGAGAGCGTGCAACCTTGAACTCACTGCCTTTCAGTACACATAGAGAACAAATATTAGTTATAAAAGGTTACCTAGGGGATATCCATTCCCAAATTATGGCTGTAAGAGAGACATGCCTCAGAACCCATGGTCTGCTCTCATTGATAAACTGCTTTTATTGAATTGCTATTTTTTTTTCTTTTGGCAGGGGGAGGATACCAATATGAGTCTATATTGAGATCCTTATATGGACCAAGCATGTGAAATTCATGTATTATACGTATTTATAGAAACCAGCTTAAATCTCTTCTAGGGAGTATACCTATAAATGAATGTGAATGAACCAACAAACAAATGCAACTTGAGAAGTCATTGACCATCCAGCAATGATTTATAATGATAGGACTATAAAAGAAAAGAGAGAATTCACATTTTTAAACATCTATTATATACCAGGCCCTTTTTTAGGTGCTTTACTGACATTATTTCATTTAATCCCTTCTTCATATCATCCCTATGAGGTTGGTATTATTAGTCCCATTTTACAGATGAGAAAATTTGGCAGAGAGGTCATTAATTGTCTAAAATGAGCTAACTCAGGATTCAAACTCAGCAATGTCTGGCTCTAATACCTGTTCTCTGCCTAGGATACCTCATTGTTATGTTATCCATGAAATTATTATTTCATGGTTTCTCAGCAGCAGTCAAGATGAAAACCACAGAGTATAAGCCAAACTGCTTCCCTGGTCCAGGTGAGATTTACTTGGCATTTCTTGTCATAACATGTGCTCCTGCTGCCACCTGCTGGCAGCCTCATGCATCCTGCTTTTTCTTGCTAAATCCCTCGATCTTTGTAAAGGACAGATCCATCTGGCTCCCAAAAAGGCAAGAAGCTCCACGCAGACAACCAGCTGGAAAATCTTCCCAAAGTTGGAGATATGATAAGGGAGTAATAATTCTTATCTACTTCCCCTGGGGATAAACCCTTTACCCTTCGAAGCGGTTCTCTGTTTTCATTAGATTTTATCCGTCTCCAGGTATTGAAAGAAAGCACAGATTCTGTTATCCAGACCATGCAAATTTGGATGGTGGCCTCTTGCTAAATTGGTGTATTCCATGGCCCTAGTATGTAACACCGGTCACCACATTGACAACTAACCAACCAGCAGGTAACAAACGCTGCCTGGACCAAGAAGAGCCTAAATGGCCGGCAGAGCGGCTTGGCCTCCCCCTGGAAGGTGGGGGTGCCCCGGGGACCCAGGCTCCTGCATATCCTGTCCGTCACCTGGGCAGCCAGGACAACAAGGGACTCCGTGCCCTTTGTCAAAGACATCACACATTCACACACCCTGCAAAACATATTGATCTCTCATCTGGGTGGATTGTTAGATTTTTGTTTTTCTTTGTTACCCTTTCCTTGACAAAATGGGGAACCCGGGGGTGGGAGAGCTTATTTCTGACTGCTGAGAAAGAAGAAAGCAGTCATTGTTGTCACAGCAATGAGGAGCTCATCAAAGCCTCATTTTGCTCATCAGCCATCACTGCCCCCCTCTCCGTCCCGCACCCCCGCATGTTCCTCTAATTCAATGCCCGCCTAATGAATAACTCTTAGAACAAAAGACCCTTTCAGGCTGCCTACATAATTATTAGAGGAGCCTTGCATAACTGTCTCAGACTACTCATGTTTGCAGGCCTGTCTCTAAATTTGGTTATTCACAACCTTTATAGCTCAATATTATTGTCTAACTGTGATCATTTTCTAATTATCCTAATAATACCTATTAAATAATTCCCATTAAGTCACTTGAACCGGAGCAGCACAGGCCAGCTCAAATACAGCTTAACCTAATAAGCATTGGTCATTCATTAAGCAACAGGGCAATCTCTTAAAGGGACTGAATAGAATATTAAACCACAAAGGAATATTATTATTGCACAAATGTTATTACAAGTTGGAGTGTATTAATTCTGATGCCTGGTTTGCAAATCTTCCACATGGTTTCCTTTGAGGCCAATCTCCCTGACTCGACTCTTGCGGCCTCCAGACCCTTGTTGAGCTGCATCTGTCACCCACACAAGGACAATCAAGGTAGAAGGGCCCATGCACTTACCAGGGGAATTAAATTACCAATGATGTAAAGGGAATGAGTAGAATCCATCTTCCGGCTGGTTTGGCACACCTTGGAGAACACCACAAGGTGGCCAGGTTCCTTTAGCTAGAACTCAAAATAGCCCTTTCTTTTATTTTTATATTTGGAGGAAGAAGGAGATTTTCAAAAGACGCTTTAAAATTTTGGTTTCTATAATTTTAAATTTCAAGCAGTAAAGATTAGAGAGACGTTTCTTTAAAAGTGTATGTGTGTAGATAATAATATTTTGTAAAATAATATTAGGTAGTGTTTACTGAATGGGTACAATGTAGTAGATGCTCTGGTAGACACTTTGCCCACTCACACCCCTAACTCTCAAAATTAACCGGGTAATATGGGGATTGTTATCTCCATTTTTCAGATAAGGAATCTAGGTCCAGAGAGGTTAAGTGATTTTCCCAGCACTGTGCAGCCTAAATAGAGTGGAACAGAACTTGAACGCATGGCAACGTGTTGCTAATGGCAAAGTGACATGCCCTAGCATTGCTGGTTTTCCCTTTTCATTTCTAAAGCTCTCACTGAAGTCAGCAGATTCCTAAAGACAAGTACCAGAGGCTTCTTGATTGGGAAGATGACCAACTACCAAGCAAGGGCAGTTCATTCTACTGAGTCCCAACAGCGGCTGCAGAGACAGGCAGTGACTCTCATTCCAAGCAGCAAGAAGGTCATCATTTTTACAATAAAGCTGACTTTTGATGAGTGAAATTGGGTTATCTTTTCAAGAAAATCCACAGTGTAGTTTAGAAAAAAAAAAGGAGTAAATATTGATTAATAATCTACTCCATGCCAGGCACTAGGCCAGGGGTTTTACATCAATTGTTTTAGCTAATCTTCACCCCAAATACAGGAAACAGTGTGATCATAGCTCCTACTTTATAAACAAGGAAACTGAGGCACAGAGGGGGTAAAGTCTGACTCCAACATTTCTCTGGTATCTAGTGATAAATTAGCCATGCAGTGAAGGAAGCTGAGACCGCAGGGCCCCTCGCGTGGATGTGCCCGCCCTCGCCAGGCTCTGCGTGCAGCCCTCGCACTTTTGCAGGCGGGACCTTGTGTGAGCTTCCGGCCTCAGACAGTCCGGGCTGCTCCTGCCAGTTTCATCACTCTCAAATGAATGAACTTTTAAAAGAACTGAACTCCCAACCTTTCACTTGTTACATAACAAGTAACCTGTTGCTTACATGATTGCACACAGAGCTGCGTGTTTTCAGTGTTTGGTTTTTTACATTTTACCTCTCAAATATAGAAGGCTGAAGACATCTCATCATAAAACTAGAGACAACACCTCCAACAAATTCTAAGGGCTCCTCCAGTTCATTAGCTACACCGCTCCTGGAGGGTTTTTCCAAAAAAAAAAATGTAGATTTCTTTAAGCTATTTCTTACCTGAAAACCCTCGCTGGCTCCTCATTTGTTAAGATATTGTGTGTCTTCGCAGGTGCTGTGCCCTTTGCCAGAACAGCCTCCTCGCCTCACTGGTTAACTCCTGTCCGTCTTGTGGTTCTCATCTTCTGTGTCATCCTTCCAGAAAGCCTAGCCTGATGGGAGGGGTCCTGCCAGGACAAGCCCGGACCCTCTTGGTTCTGTTCACGCTGTACCCTGATGCTTGTTCCTATCACAGAACTTGTCACACTCTACTGTGGCTTATCTGTTTACATACCTGTATCTCTCAATGGACTAGAAACTCCTCAAGGCAGAAACTGCGTCATACTCATTGTTATAGACCCAGGGTCTTAATATCCAACACATAGTAGGTCTTCACCAGATAAATTCTGTTTGAATCTAAGAATCTGAAGCCATCAGTGGAATAGTTACCATTTATTGCTTTACCTTGGGCCAGGTAATGTGCTAATTTAAGCATCATTTTAAATTTCTTCCTTAATCCTTATATCAGCTCTACAAGGGAGAAAACCACTATTATCACCATTTTAGATGAGAAAATGAAAGTTCATAAAGATTTTTAACATGATTGGCCCAAGGTCATATAGGTAGCAAAGGAAAAACAAGGACTTTGACTCTAACTCCGGGCTTTGAATCACTACCAAGATTGCCTGAACACCCAGATGTTTCTCCTGAATTTATCTTAACCCCTGAATTGCAAAGAACATTCACGCTTGCCAGAAGAGAGGCCAGAAAGAATAGATACCTGGTTACAAGGCCCACAGGCTGACCGATGCCCCTAGAAATTTCAGATCGGACCACCAGTTTGATTTTTAAGCCTGCAGCAGTTGTGCGTTGAGCACCACATGTCCGTCTGACAGATCTACAGGGCGTGACGAGGTCCCACTGTTTAGCCCAGACGGTCAGCCCAGCTCTGCCCTCAGACCACGCCGCGGCTCCGTCTCTGCTGGGACGCCATACCTGCTTCTCCTCGCAGGGCCTTCTCCAGCCTCACGCCCTGGATCTCGGAAGCCCTCTGCCGCTCTTCCACCTCCTCCAGCTGCCTCTGGATGGCCTGCAACGCCAGGGTCACACGTCACACAGGGACTCTCCACACGCAGGAGCCGAACCTGCCACCCACTCTCCAGGAGAGAGAGGCCCTTTCATTCGGGATGGTCCTGCCTTGATTAACCGCGCAAGGACCCCTGAAATCCCAAACAGCTAGACTTGATGATTTCCTTCTTTAGGATGAAACATAAAGCAAGGAATTTGTATGTTCAATTTGCCCCCAAATAGATGTTAAAACAGAGGCTAAGACAGAGGCTGCTGAGTTAGGTGAATGGTCCCCATGGCTCCTGGACTCCTCTTCAGAGCCCACGGCCTCTGACTATGGTCATGAAATAATGACCAAAAGCTGCAGCCACTACCCAGTGTAGGCTGGGAGCTCCAGGGGTAAACACAGAGTATGCTCATATTTGATTTCCCTAAGAACCACTAGCCTATGCTTTCCAAGAAGTTGATCTGGAGCAGGAGACCTGGGCCAACTCTCAGGACTTGGTATTCTTTTTTTTTTTTTTTTTTTTGAGACAGAGTCTCACTCTGTTGCCCGGGCTAGAGTGAGTGCCGTGGCGTCAGCTTAGCTCACAGCAACCTCAAACTCCTGGGCTCAAGCAATCCTGCTGCCTCAGCCTCCCAAGTAGCTGGGACTATAGGCATGTGCCACCATGCCCGGCTCATTT